>JARHVA010000940.1:2170000-2320000 GCA_037957365.1 Torreya grandis
GATATGAGTTTAAAACCCCAATTACCCAATTATGCCATACTTGGGTTAATAACTTTACCCAACATCTACATATTTATATATTGAACAAAATGGTTCAATATTACATTAAATATATTGAACATAGTCTTTATAGGGTCCATAAAAAATACCCTTTTTAAAATTTACCTAGGGTTTCAGTCCAACCAAAAATACACATAATTCTTCATTATAATTTTCATAATTTAGATTTTCATAGAATGTAGTAAAACATAGCCATCTCATACTAGGGTTTAAAATACATAAAATTTACTTAGCTAATAAATTATGGCAACATAATTTAAATTATATAGCCAAAACTAGGGTTCATTGAGTCATGTTTGGTTTTGTTGATGGTTGAGACATCTGTAGTACTAGTAATATACCCTAGTTTTCAACATTTTCCAAAACAATAAAAATGAGAACCCTTAAAAATTTCATTGATTTCAGTCATACAAACTAATATGAATTTAATCAACATACCAACCTGGTAAATGGATCACGGCCTTGCCAAATTCTAATGACCCTTATCAAATCTTTCTCCAATCTTCCTCCTTTCTCTTCTTTTGTCTCTGCCATGTGCCCCCAAACATCTCCTCTCTTCTTTATTTTCTCCTGCATGATAACAAACCTCCATAATTCCTCCATGAAATTAAAAGTGAGATCGATGAAGAAAGTCCATACAACTCAAAACTAAAATGAAGTGATTGTTTTTCAAGGTGGCTCAATTAACTAAAATTAACTCGCACTTAACCCTAATTTGAGAACATTCTAAACATAATAATACTTTTATGCATTATACCTTTTAAAATTAGCAATGATTTCAATATTATCACATTGACTTAGCAAAAGCATTAGAACATTATAATTTCAATAACAATGTTAACTTAGCACAAGGTATTTAAATCAATATTAATCCTTTCAAGCATTTTTCATGTTAATATTGACCTTCCATGACCATTTAAACATTATGATTATTAAAAATGAAATCGAGTTCCATAAAAGTCATTCAAATATTATTACTTCCCTATAAAATTATCATATTTACTAAACACAAAGACCACACTAAATATAATTTAAACCTTGCCTTTGATATTTGTTTAATTTAATAATTATCTAGAACACAATGCAGATATGTTCCCTTAACAAGGTATTGAAAAACAAGATACTATCATAAAAAAATTAACGTATATCTAAAGGTAGTTGCAAAGAAACTCACATATTTTAAACATATGTTAAGGAAATCATCATCATGTGAAGCAAGCTATGTAAGAAAACATAAAATATTCTAAATCTTGCACTAGTAAATGTGTAATTAGATTAGAAGGTAGAAATCAAGATCACATCTGAAAGCAACTACAATATATATAAGTCAAACACTAATCAAAAGCATAATATACTATTATGGTGTATGTGGGTTCTTAGTTTTCATTTTTTCATAATATAAAGCATAATATACTATATATTAAGGTGCATGCTACCAACCTTAGAGAAAAGATGAGTTGTCACATGACATTGAAACTAACTCAGTTGTGCAACTTAGTCATACTTATAACCTAGTGAGGTTGGATGATACAAATAAGTCCAACCTAAAAATTGGAAAGATTAAGTGATTTAATAACCTCAAGTGTTAGATTAGGTTATTTAAGGGTAGATTAAGTGTATGTTCTTCCTTTAAGTGATATTTCACATTTTCTTTGGATTGTGTGTTGTTTTGTTTTATGTAGTGCATTTTTTTACTTTGTTTAGTGTGTTGTTTTGATTTGTGTTGTGTGTTGTCTTGATTTATGTTGTGTGTGTTGGAGGTAATACTTAGCTATTTTAGTTGTTTTAAAGGGATATTAATTGTGTTTCAAGTCAATTTGACCTAAAATAATAATTTATGAGTGACTCCATAGCCTAATAAATGTAGTAAGTCTACTAATAAAAATAAATAATAGGCATGAAATCCTAGGAGGTTTCCAAAAATGTTATCCAAATTGGCTACCCTTGGTCACTCTTTTCAAAAACTTGCTATGTAAACTCTTATAACTTTATTGATAGCATATATATGCCTATGAATTTTCCTATGATGTCTGTTAGGTTATGATGTCTATTTAGGTGGTCTTGGAATGTTTGGAAGGTATTATGAAATTCATTGTGAAGATTAATAACCTAGGGCATTTGATAGATCATCCAATTATGCAATTTGATCAATATATGAGCATTTAAAAGAGTTTAAGGTACTTTTGAAGAATTTAAGATTTTTAGAGAAGTTAAGGTTAAGATTTTTCCTATTCCAAGCCTTCCCCAAAGCTTATTTCCCATACAATTCTCTTTTATCATGGGTGATAGGGTTGAATTCAATTAAATGAACCGTGGCATGAATAGAAAAGCATGTAGATGAAGTCATTCAAATAAGCCTCAAGAATCATGGGTTAATTTTCATAGTCCATTCCTTTTAAAAGTGTTTCATGCTTTGAAATAGCATATATGGGTCAAATATAGTGTTATGTATGTATTTACAACACTTGTCATCCTTTTTGAGTCTTTTGAAATGTGAAAATGATGAGGCACATGTCATAGATGATAGTTTTAGGTCAAAAAAAGCTATGATAACATACAAAACTATTAAAAACACATGTCATGAGACTTTCAAGAGGAGTGAAATACATTTAAAGGAGATCAAAATATTAGAGTACATTATTATAGCTTCACCAAGGCCAAGCATATTAGTAACTTGAGGGGTTTATTCTCTTAAATATTAGTAACCATGTATGCAGATTGAAGAAAGCATTGTATGGATTAAAATAAGCTCCCAGAGCTTGGTATGCAAGACTTGATAAGTACCTGCAAGATCAAGGATTCAAGAGAGGATTTGATGATAGTAATCTTTACATCAAAATAAAAGGTGAGCATCAATTGATTGTTGTGGTATATGTTGATGATATCATTTTTGGAGGAAATATTGAAAACATGACAAAAGATTTTTTTTATAGAATGCAAAAATAATTTGAGATGTCTATGCTTGGAGAATTATCATTTTTCTTAGGGTTGAAAATATTTCAATCAAATAAATGAATTTTCATATCTCAAAGTAAATATGACAAGGAAATGTTGAAGAAGTTTGGTTTTGAGGATTGTGCACCAGTTGGCAAACCTATGTGTACAGGAAATAAGGTGAGAAAGGATGAATATTCACCTGTTACAGATCAATCTTTGTATAGATCTATGATTGGTAATCTTTTATATTTGATAGCATCAAGACTAGACATCATGCATATAGTAGGTATGGTTCCAAGATATCAGTCATCTCTAAGAGATAGTCATGTTTAGTTGGTGAAAAGAATATTTAGATATATCAAGGGGACATTGGATTATGGATTATGGTATCCCGTATGTAAAGATTTCACTTTAGTTGCTTATATAGATTCAGATTGGGTAGGATGCTTAGATGATAGAAAGAGTACAAGTGGAGGAGATTTCTTCCTTGGTGATAGCTTAGTATCATGGCTAAGAAATAAGCATAACTTAGTATCACTTTCTATAGCTTAAGCAGAATATATTACAGTAGTATTGTGCTGTACTCAAGTGATTTGGATGAAGCAAACATTGGAAGATATCAAGGTAAAGTATGATGAACCTATTTCCATTTTTTGTGATAACACAAGTGCTATAAATATTTCAAAACATCTAGTAATGCATTTAAGAACAAAACATATTCCCATTAGATATCACTTCTTGAGAGAGCAGGTTGCAGATCAATAGGTTAAGATGGAATATATTAGTACTATAGAGTAAATTGTAGATATTGTCACAAAGGCACTACCAAAAGACACATTTAAGTATCTGTGAGAGAAGTTAGGAGTAATTTCCTTTACTTCTTGTCATTAAGGTTCAACATTAGTTGAGGGGGAGCTAAGTGTTAGCTCCAGGTAGGCCCTTTACCATTGATGTCAGAGGGGGAGAATAACAGGTACAGGTATAGGTGTAGAAATAGGTACAAGGAATACAAAAAATGGAAATAGGTTCATGTTTTCAAATGACAGTATGTACAGGTGACAGGATGTGGTAGTTTCAGGATTGAGGTTGCCATCAATGACAAAGGGGGACATTGTTGGAAATATTGTCATTGATGTCAAAGGTATAACATTATTGGTGATAAAGGCCCCATTGCATTTAATGTTATTTGTAATAGATATATCTTGGATAATGTGAGTTAATATTTATTTAATATTAACAAATATATTTTTGGTTTCATATGAGACAAAAGAAGGGACCATGGAGAAGTCCAAGAGCCACGGGGTAAACACAAAAGAAGGATGGGACATATTTTCCCATGAAGAGTCATCTTGGGGAATTCCAAGAGTCACCAAGTGAAGACAAAAGAGGAAGGGCACAATTTCTCATGAAGGGACACTTTGAGGAATACGAAAAGTCACCAAGATAAGGACAAAAGTGGGAAGGACATTTTTGATCATGAAGGGTCACCACATGAATTTTAAAAGGCAAGGGTATGAAGGGTCATACAAGTTTGGCACCATTTTCCATGAGGATTGAAGGATCACAAAGGGGGAAGGCCAAAGGTCATTTGAAAAGCTATAAATAAAGGCTTGAGAAGCCATTTGTAATATGAGAGATAGAGGTTGTTTTGATATTATATTTCTAGCTTAGAAGAGCATTTGTGAGAGATGAATATGATTTGTATTTATTATATCTAGATTATAAGAGCAAAGGTGAGAGACAAAAAAGAGATGTTGTAATGAACTATCATTTGTTGAGATAACAACATTGAGAGATAGTTGTGTGGTTTACACAAAGGAATTGGTGCTCATGTGGGTTGGTGCTCAAAAAAGGGGTTGGTGCTCTTGTGGGTTGGTGCTTAGCAAAGGGGTTGGTGCTCCTACAAGTTGGTGCTTGTGAATATTGTTTGGGTTGGTGCTCATTCATATACTTGAGATTGTTCTCCATGGTTTTTCCCACATTGGGTTTATACGTTATATCTGGTGTCTCTCTCTCTTGTGTGGTGTTTATTGTTTTAGTTTTATTACATATTTTGAATGTTTGATTAAGTGAAATTTGATTAAGGGAAAGTTTTATAAGATATATAATATACTGATTCACCCCCCCTCTCAGTATATTCTATGCTTAATATTAAATTATCCCATATAATGTTTATATGATTTTTCAATACCTTGGAAAATGAATAAAACATCTAAATAGGACTGTTAGGGTCAAAATGTCAAATCTTCCTACAAACCCTCATTATGGGTCAAAACAGGTTTTAAGATTTTTAAGGAGTCAAGTTACTTGGAGAAGTGTTTGGAAACATAGGGAGAGGTTTTTTATACCTAATTAAAATATTCAAAAATAAGGATAATTAATTTGATGACTATTTTTTCTAAAAACAATCTCTCGACCTCCTTAATAGGCTTGAATAATTAATAAAGGTATAATTATTCATGTGTGAAGTATATATAATATGAATGGGTTAAAATGGTATTAAGGGATGTTGATGAGGGTTTTATAATCCAAATTTGTGGAATTAGTTATGAAATTAAGTCCGTCAACTTTGTGAATCATCATTAATAAGTTGAAGATATAAAATTGCCTTACAAAGCCTTTAAAGAGCTCGATGCGAGAGAAAGTTGGTTTTAGTGGATCTAATGCACATGTATGACATTTAAATAACATGGATGAACTTTGTGAGTCTCATGGAAACCTATTTGATCCATTGGTTATTATGTGTGGGTTATAATAGGTAATAAAATGGCCTAAAATAATGTTTTTTCAAGCTATTCACAAGGGTTTGACTAGGTCTGAGTTCCCAAACTAGTTGAGAAGAACTATTTGAAACTAGTTAGAGGTATGAGGGTCCTTTATAATCCATTTTATGAACTCTCATGGTGAATAAAATAGGTTTCAATAAAGAAACTAGAATCATAATGAATACTTCCCTTGATTATATAATGAAAATTATATTAAAGATTATTTAAGGTCCTCTAATGATATTACAAGATTTAGACAGACCTATAGATATGCAATGGTATGTAAGAGATTACCCTCAGCTATGAATTGTCTCTAAAAGACCTAAGAGATATCAAAAGGGATAATTAACATCAATATTTCCTCATGAATATCTAAGTTTAAATGATTATAGTCCTTGGAGGATTAAACAAACCTAACATACCATTGAATAAGTAGAAAAACAACTTCAAATGTTTTAGGTTCATGGAAATTAACCACACCATGACAAAAGCTTGCAAGGTAAAAATTAGATCTTATCAAACATGGAATAGATGTTACAAAGGGTGATGGGAGATAGATATAGCCTAAGATAGGAGGAATACATAGTAAAGAGGTTAATGATGCAATAAAAATGTTACATGTCAAGTTTTAGGTTGTAATTATCTCTTCAAGTGATGAATCAAAACTCTTTAATCAAATAACTTCTATGCCACCTTGAAGATCATCATAAATCCAAGCAACAAACATTGAAGAGGAAGGTATAACTATTCTTTGGAGTGCTTTCTTATATTATAACTAACTAGTGATGAATGAAACTTGTCATAGAAGATCTATCACCTTTATCTCTCTTTTTCTTCTCTTTTTTTCCTTCATATGTACTACCTTGTTTGGCATGGGATGGATCCTTCCACTTGAGTATGAAATATCACTACTCATTTTATAAGTATATGAATGAATAAAAAGATTGATCTTTTCTTCCTCTTATGGTTGTGTTTAGTGTAAATTATGGGTGATTGATCTTTTTATGTTATAATTCAATTTCCCACCTATATTCATCTTGATATCCTTCTTATAGGTTATAGATATTGTCATCAAGGGTTAAACATGTATTATAAGTGGTAAGCATCTTCCCTGCTAGTCTTCCAATGCCTTACCTATCTAAAAACCATTGGTGTAAGAGGGAAAGTTTGGGATTATTCCATGATATTTTAGTCCTATAGTTCATTATACACCTACACATGTGGAATTGGTCATAAATTTGGTGCATCACCTCCAATTTACTTATTTTTAGTTATCTCTTTCCCTTTTCCTTGAAAGTAATAGATTTAGTAGTAGTTTAAAGGTGATACATCAAGGGATCTATCCCATATATATATATATATATATATATATATATATATATATATATATATATATATATATATATATATATATATATATATATATATATTCACCTCAAATATTAAGTCACCCACAACATATAGGTGTTTCCATGCTATCATATAGATGAGGAAGGCTTGAAGAATATTCTCAAGGGTGAAATTTAGAGTGATAACAGTTTTGGCATACTCAATGGGACAAGGAATTTTATCCATTGAAGATTTTTTTATGTTGATATTCTATACACCAATATTTGAAAGCATGAATTCAAGCATAAATGATGACTCCAAGTGAACCACATCTGATTTAAACATACTAGGTACCTATAAATTATATAAAGGGTATGTATTCTCATCATTCATTTGGTCAAAATGTATATTCTATGCCTTCATATTATTCATATAAATTTGATGCCATTCATGGCCCTCAAACAATATCATACCAACCTTACCAATGTTATCAACTATCTTATATGCCCCCTCCCACCCCAACTTAGCCTTTTTGGCAGCCTACTTATCCCTATAACCCTGATTTTCAAAGCTATGTTACCCATAGTCAATATAATCATATCCCTACTCAATCCATATTAGGACTCAAACAAATTCTATTAGTCCATGAAAGACAAAAGAGAGAGCCTAGTAGACAAAAAGAGTTTGGATTAGTTTTCCCTATCCATCTCATTAAAAAAATGAGGGACTTATTATAGTTGTTTAAAGGTGAGTGGGAAGTTTTTAATAGGGATAATCAACAAGGACTAACCAATGACATGCTAGATATATGTGGATTAATTCAATGTATATAGTATAGGTTAGTGGTCCATGAGAGGTAGTGAATTAAATACCATTAGTCTCATGTGCTTTCTCCTACCCCACATCAACCTTATTATGTTCCCAACCTACTCCAACCTGCAATATGACATCAAGAAAATATTATGTCTATGTAAGTTCTACCCATTCTTCCTCAAGAGGTAAAACCAAGAGAGTGTTCAAGTATCCAAAATCCTTCACCCACCCCTCAAGTTATAGCTATCCATGAATACCAAGGTAAATCATAGTGTGAGAGGTTGATTTATACTTGGAGATAAAATAAATAAAAATTCTTATCATAAAACTCTCTTCCCCTTCCCCAATATACATCAAAAATTTCCTTCAAAATTCCAAGTTGGAAGCAAGTGGTGGAGTCATGGGACAATAAAAATGTAAAATTATTATATTGGGAAATTTAAGATAAATAATAAACTAAAACCTTTCCATCATGGAATTAAATTCAATAAATCATCTAATAAAATAATCAATAAGTCCTAGTTGAGGAGGTTAAAGACCAAAGAACATCAAAAGTTGAGAGATTGGTGAATTTAAGGAGAATAATGAGGAACCTTTAAGAAAAATTCATTTTCTCCACCTCCTAGACCTCATAGATAATCCTATTGATCTTAAAATAAAATATCCAAGAGTGCCTATCCAATCCCAAAGCTTACTCATGATCATGAACAACCCATCCCTGAATAATAACATGTTCTACAAAGGGTAGATGAAGAGTTTGTAACTGAAGAAGAAGACTCCTTAAGTGAGTATGATGAAAAAATCACCATTGGTATCCAAATTCATAAAGGAAATGTAAATGATTTTTTTGGGCATGTTATTGGTGAGGAATTTAAGAAAGTTGCTTCATTTATAGCTAGTGGAATTTCATAGGTTGTTTGTCAAGAAGACACTCCCAAAGGTGGGCAAAGTGAAGATTGGAGTGAAAGTGTAATTGACCCTATTGAACAATAAAATTATGATCATTTTTGGAAATAATACTTTAATATTTGAAATGAATTTGAGATTTTTTATAGGCATGTATCTCCTAATGAAGACATTGATGGAATGGCTTCAAATATGGGAAAATCTACTCAAGATCATGCTCAAGAAGATCTAGTGGAGCTGAAAATAAATGAAAGATAGTTTGAAGACTTATTTAAAGTCCTAGAATTAGGTTTCAATCGTATACAAGGGGATTATTCTCTTATCAAGAATGAGGCAATAAAATTTTGTCAATAAAATTAAAAAATAAGGAGAAGTTATCCCATTAAACATGTCATTTATTTAGACAGTTCTACTTGATGGTGATTTTTTTGAGGTTTTCAAGGTGGGTTATCAAATTTTAAACAAATTTGTAGATAATTGTTCAATCTTGGAAGATAATACAGACCTATATTGGCCTCAACTTCTCAAAGAGTAGGAATATTTTCCCCTTGAAGCCAATTCTACAAGTTTTTCAAAAGAGGCATATAAATTTATTTAGTCTGATCAATAAACTTATGAAGAGGTAGAAGTTTTCCATGAGGGGAAGGATGATGAGTTGTATACCTTCAATAGATCATGTAATATTATATACTTAGCTTAGATATATGATTACAAGGTGAAACCATTGCATATCATGTTCATTATGGAACATGAAGATGAGCCTAAACATATCCAAGATTAGTATAATCATACACTTATGATCACTCATGCTCTAAGAAAGATGGAGGAGGTGTACATGGTTTATTTTAAAAGGAAAAAGGGTTGTTAAGATAAAAATATAGTTTCCTATCTTATATTATCTTATGTTTTCCATAAATCTTGCTAGCTACATGAACTTGATGAGAAAAGGTAGTTGTTTTTCTCTACTAGTTAATGGATTTGTTTAGTGCTATCTCAAGTGTTAGAGTAGGTTAGTTTAGGGTAGATTAGTTTTTTTCTCTTCCTCTAAGTGATGTTTCACATTTAATTTTTGTTGTGTCTTATTTTTATTTGTGCTATGTGTTGTTTTTTTTGTACTGTGTGTTGTTTTGCTTTTTTTTATGTGTTGCTTGTTTTGTTTTATGTGTGTTGGTGGTAATACTTAGTTGTTTTAGTTGGTTTAAAGGGATTTAAAGTGTGTTTCAAGTAAATTTTACCTCAAAAAATAATTTATGAATGACTCCATAACATAATGGATGCAATAAGTCTATTGGTACAAATGCATATTAGACATGCAATCTCAAGAGCCAAAAATGTTAGCCAAATTGGCTATCCTTGGTGACTCTTTTCAAAAACTTGCTCTCTAGACACCCTTTCTTGATAGATTTTTTATGCATATGAATTTCCATATGATTTATTATAGGTTATGATGTATATCTAGGTGGTATTGGAGTGTTTCAAAGGTCATATTAAATTCATCGTAAATATTAATAACCAAGGGAACTTGATAGATCATCCCATTATGTAATTTGATCAATATATGATCATTTAGTAGAGTTTAAGGTACTTTTAAAGAAGTTAAGATTTTTGGAGAATTTAAGGTTAATAATTTGCCTACTTCAAGCCTTCCCCAAATCCTCTTTCTTGTACAAGTCTCTTTTGTCATGGGTGATAGGGTCTAAATCCATTAAATAAACATTGACATGAATATAAAAGCATTAAAATGAAGTCATTCAAATGTGACTCAAGTCTCATGGGTCAATTTTCATAGTCCAAGACTTTTTAACATGTTTCAATCTTTTAAATAATATCTATGGGTCAAATATAATGTCATGTATGTTTCTCCCACACTTTTCAACCTTTGAGAGTGTTTTAAAATGTGAATATGATTAGGTATAGGTTAGATATGATAGTTTTAGGTTAGATAGAGCTATGTTGACCTATAAAACCATTTAAAACACATGTCATGAGCCTTTTAAGAGGAATGAAATGTGTTTAAATGATATCAAAACATAAAATTAAATTTTTATAGCTTCACCAAGGCCAACCTTTGCTTGGTTAGGCTTGTAAAAGTCAATTCAAGTCAGAGATGCATCAGATACTACATCGAGTTCTTGGTAGCTAGCTGAAGGTGAGTTTGTAGTGATTGGTTCATGCATGTGAGAAATAATTGGACCAAATTATATAAGGTAAAAAGGGGACCCTTGTTCCCTTGAAATCCGTGGTAGTATTTTAGGGTTTAAGGCCCCCATCTCTATGACCCATCACTAAAAAGTTTAACTATCCTAAAACCCTCTAAAACCCTAAAACCTTTATTTTATTCATGTTGAAGCCTTTTGAGAGGTCACTATTGTAGGATGATTATTTTAATATATATTATTAGGTCTAATTTTCCCCATATCTTCATATTCAAGGAAAATCTTTTGTAAAAAACATCTATATGTTGAAGTTATATGTCTAGTTGTTAAGGTTTCCATGTCTTCAATAGGATAAGGTGTAGATAGAGATCATTGATAAAATATAAATTATTATTCACAACTCATAATTAATATATAAATCCAATAATATATTATTTAATGCTTATAATGTTTAGAACTTGAAACACAAAGGCCTCTAGCAAGATAAACAAAATCTTAGAGGCATGTAAAAGTCAGGTTGAGAAGATCATACACCTCAAGTTAGGTTTGGAACATCATTAATAGAGTATGAGAGAATTTAGAGACATAAAAAACCTATAAAATCTCATGGTCACCTTAAGGAATATTTACAGGTGGAAATTCTCAAGAGTCTTATCTTAGTGATTGGGGTATGCATGAAAAGAGACCCATAGGCCTGAGTCATGTAGTGAGACTCTTAAAATGAATTTGGATTATATAAAAATATGATAATACTCTAAAAAATCTTTAAAAATACCTTAAATATCATCTATGGTTAGGATATAGCTATAAAAAGTGAGCAATGAGTCTAAATGAACCAAAACACACTCAAGAAGACCAAACAAGATTGTACAAACAAAGATAAGTGTTTGGAGACATTTTAGATGTATTGAATAAGAATTTGAACTTGTGAATAGGTATGAAATGTTAATGATATGAATAAAGGTCTGAGATATTTGGAAACATGTCATAAATGATCTAACTAAAGGTGAATGTAGCCCCACAAGTCTATAGACTTATCGGTCCACATTATTTACCATAAAGATGAAAATATTACAAGCAAAAGATTGTCTTGAGTTTATTAGGATAGTTATTTTCTCATAAAAGTGTTAAAATGTTTATAAAAAAATAAATGTATTAATATATAGTGATAAAAAGTGACATATGATTTCGGTAAAATAGACGTGTAGTTGTATGCATTCCAAAAGAAAACCTATAGCCAGGGGTAGTTTTTGCACAAGTATGATGAAAAGGTGCCATTTTTAGTTCAATAATGAAGTATAACGGTGTGTGTGTGTGTGTGTGTGTGTGTGTGTGTGTGTGTGTGTGTGTGTGTGTGTGTGTGTGTGTGTGTGTGTGTGTGTGTGTGTGTGTGTGTGTGTGTGTGTGTGTGTGTGTGTGTGTGTGTGTGTGTGTGTGTGTGTGTGTGTGTGTGTGTGTGTGTGTGTGTGTGTGTGTGTGTGTGTGCATGCGTGCGTGCATGCGTGCATGAATTCATGTGTGTGTGTAATTAACCCTTAAATATATTATATAATATTTATATTCCTAAGGAAGAGAAGAAATAATTCAAAAAATTTATTGTTAAACCTTAACAAGGTATTAGGCCTAAAAGCACACCTACTGACCTTCCTTTAAAACATCATAGATGTATGAATTTTGTGTTAAATTTGGGAATTTTAGTTATATATATGATTTAAATAATCTTATTATGGTTTATAGTATGATTGAATACCTTGTAAAAGGAATAAAACAACTAAACATAATTGTTAGGGTCCAAATGTCAAATCTGGCTACAAACCCTCATTATGGGTTAGAACATGTTTTAAGGTATTTGAGGAGTCAAGTTACTTGGAAAAGTGTTGGGAAACCTAGGCAATTTTTTAAAAAAATCTCATTCAACTCTTCCCAAGCATGTATAAGCAATTTTATGAGTAATTTTGTGAAAAACACTCTCTCATCCTCCTTAACAGGCTTGAACAATCAAGAAAGGTCTAATTCTTGACATGTGAAGTAAAAAGAGATGATGCATGGGTTTAAATTATATTAGGGTATGTTTAGGATATTTTTATACTATAAATAAGTGGCATTATTTATGAAATTAAGGCCCTCTAATTTATGAATCATCATTAAGAAGTTGAAGACCTAAAACTTCCTTATAAAGCCTTCAAAGAGCTCGATGATAGAGAAAATTGGTTTGATTCAATATAAGGCACATGAATGATATTTAATTCACATGGATGACCTTTTTGGGTCTCATGGTCACATTTTTGATCCATTGGCTCGCATGTGTGAGGTAAAAGAGGTAATAAAGTGGCATAATATGCTATTTTTCAAGCTATTTATAGGGGTTTGAATAGGTCTGAGTTTGTAAACTAGTTGACAATACTTGTTTGAGCCTAGGTAGAGGTTTGAGTGTCCTTCAAACTACATTTAACTAAATCTCATAGTTAATAAGATAATAAAATAAAATCATAATGAAGGCTTCCCTTGATTATATAATAAAAATGATGTTTTAAACCATTTAAGGTCCTCTCATGATATGCGAAGCTTTAAATAATCTAGTATATATTAAAAGGTATGTGTGAGAGTCCCTTTAAACCATGACAATTAATTCATTGAAAACTATGTATAGGTTTTAAGTGTTGATGTAACAAAGATGGATTGATAATGACAAGTGAATCTATGTCATGCGTTTAAAAGGCCTAAGAGAGCTCTAAAGGGATAATTAGAACCATGAATTCATTATGAAGGTCTAAGTGAGAATGAGTATAGTAATTTGAGGCATAAAAAAACCTAACTTACCCTTGTATAAGTAGGAAAAAAACTTTAATGGTTTCAATTTCATGGAGAAGAACCACACCATGATAAAACCCTATAAGGTCAGACTTAGAGATTCTCATTCATGGGATAGATGTCACAAAGACTGATGAGAGTTAGATATATTATAGGACATGATATATACATAAAAAAGAGCTAAATTATGTAATAATAAGGTCATATGTCAATTTTTAAGTTATAACTATCTCTTCATGTGATGAATTAAAACTCATCAACTAGAGAACTTTTACACCACCTTGCAGATCATCACAACTCCAAGAAATGCATGTCAAAGAGGAGGGTATAAATATTTTCTAGTTTCCTTTCTTGGATTATAATTAATTTGTGATGAGTGATTATTGTCATAGAATATCTCATACATACATACATACATATATGTGTGTGTGTGTGTGTGTGTGTGTGTGTGTGTGTGTGTGTGTGTGTGTGTGTGTGTGTGTGTGTGTGTGTGTGTGTGTGTGTGTGTGTGTGTGTGTGTGTGTGTGTGTGTGTGTGTGTGTGTGTGTGTGTGTGTGAGTGTGTGTGTGTATGTATGTATGTATGTATATATATATATATATATATATATATGTATGTATGTATGTATGTATGTATGTGTGTGTGTGTATATATATATCTTCTCTTTCCCCCCATATATGTACTACCTTATCTAGCATATGATAGATCCTTCCACTTGAGCATGCTGAAGCCCTATTAATTTTGTAAATATATGAATGAATATAAGACTTATTTTTTACTCCTCCTATGGTTTTGTTTAGTTTAAACTGTGGGTGATTAATATTATTATGTGACAATTCAATTTTACATGGCTTGTGTCTCATCCCCTTACCTCCATACAACTTGATATCCTTCTTACAGGTTGTAGCTTATGTCATCAAGGGTTAAGCATGGATTAGAAGTGGTAAGCAACTTCATCATATTCTTCCAATTCCTTACCTATTGATAAAACATTTATGTAAAATGGGAATTTTATGATTAGTGCATGATAGGTTAGTCTTATTATCTATTTTTCACCTAAAAAGGTGTGGTAGTGTTCATAAATTTGGTACATCACCTCTCATTTACTTATTTTCAATTATCTCTTTCCCTTTTCATTTCAATAAATAGTATTAGTATTATTTTCAAGGTGATACATCAAGAGAAATATCCCTAATCTATAGATTCACCACAACTATTAGGTCACCCATAACATAAAGGTGTTTCCATGCTATTACCTAGATGAGGTATGTTTGAACAACCTCCTCAAGGGTGAAACTTAGAGTGATAACAACTGAGTTGTATTTTTAAATATTAAGAATAGGTTACATAGTGTATGCACTTTAGATATGTTTTATGCTCAAACCATGTATAATAATGGTGCTAATCTATAGAATTTTTCCATAATTGTGAATTTGAATCGTATAGCTATCTATTTTTGCCAATTCAAAAACTATGTAAGTGTGAAGAATATTATTCCAAAACATGCCCCCACTATAAATGGATAAATTTTTAAAATGATATAAGTACCAATGTTGAGAACATGTTTCCAAAACATGCCCCCACTATAATCTAAATATGTTGAATACTAAACAGATGTGGAGAACATGCTTCCATTGAATCTAGGAACTATACCTAGGGTGGAGAACATGCCTCTATGGCATGCTCCCAATAATATTTACCCCACTTGAGGTGAGGAAAATATAGGAACTGGTAGTTACCTTATCTCAAAAGGATAATATAACTATATAATCTATGAATGGAACCATGTAACATATAGAAGGGACATGTCAAGTTATATATAACAATGAAGCACATAGAGCCAATCCAATCATATACATGCCTAAGATGCATGACAAGGATCATGGAAAAATCTAGATAATAATAGTATAATCTCAATAAACATAGGAACACATAGGAGAACTCGAATGTAATTCAAATATAAATTATCTAAAGAGACTAAAAATAAAGAGCATGTTCAAATGCTACATAATTAAAAGGACACAACTTAGCCAAATTTACATAAAAATAAGAATGACATATTCAAATGTCTATGTAATAAACAATGACATATGTAAATGTTAAATAAAACATACTAAAGATGGGGGATATAAAAAAATGAACATATTCACATGATAAAACAAATAATACAATAGCAAGGTAAGACACTCAAGGAAGTGCACAAAAGAAAGTAGAATAAACCAACATAAGCATGTCATAGTAGCCCATGGATCAAATGTGTTAGTATAAAAAATGTTATGTAGAGAATATCAATTACCATTTTTAAGATATAATCATGGTTAAAGGCATGTGTAAGTACATATTTAGGCTCAAAATTGATAATCAAATGTGATAATTGAACCATATAACTTGTGTTTATCAAGATCAAAGAAGTCGATGCCCCTAATATCTCAATGACATGAGTAGAGGGAAGGCCCAACATCTAAAATAGGAATAGATCATGTATTTTTGTATGCCTGTATCACACTCAAATACAAGAGTAATACACATGTGTGTATTTATAAGTAACCGAATATGCAATCCATCAACATGAAACAAACACATACATGACAAGGAGCCTATATAACATGTAAATGCCAAAAATAATTTTGGATTTTTGAAGTTTTTTAGTTTTTTAATATTTTAAAATATTTAAAAAAGAAATATCATCCTATGATGGCATCCAATTTATGGCCATAGATATCTCCCCATTATGAACCTAGTTTAAAAATCTTGTCACGCTACCAAAGAGCACATATAGGTTCAATATCTATCACTATAGTTTCGATGATGCTTTGGTATGTAAAATAGGACTCTATAGTTGTGAAGTAGTAGTATTAGTAATAGGATTAAGGGTTGATGGAACCCATAACTAAGTGCTCTATTGTTTCTTTAGAATAACTACAATAAAAACATGTGTAGGTGATCTAGTTATTTGAACATGATGTGTAGTAGATGGGGATTACATGGAATCTATTATATGTATCTAATGTAATCGTATCTCATTTAATAAATAATTATTAAAGGGGGCTACCTATTTATTAAATTTTGTAGTGAATCAACCTTAGTAGTCTTGGTAAATAAATGTCTGGGTATAGTTTTATCTTATTGAAGAGGATGTTCATATGGAATTCTAGAAACAATAACTACATGATTGGCATGAATGTATTTAACACATGCATGCACTATAGAAGGTATTAATCAAAGTGTATATATCCAAGGTCTTATTAATAACATATCAAAGATACCCATATAAGGTATAACTAAGAAAGTAGTATCTACTTGTGCAAGACTGACTTGTAAAGGTAGGTCAATCTCACCAAAAATATTTTGGGAGGTGCCATTAAATGCTTTAACTGATCTAGTAGAAGGATGAAAATCATGATGAGTATAACCCAAGTGCATAAGTAATGCCATGGTGAAAATGTTATCTCTTGTACCATTATCAATCATAACACTACATATAGGGTGTTTATTAAGGTATGGTCGAATTAATAAAGAAATAAGATTAGAGTCATAATCCTTAATATCACTATCATCAAATGTAATATAAGGCCTCTAAACCATAGGATGTGTATGCCATGTAAGTACCAATAATACCATCTAGTGGGTACACATAATGTGATGTAGGAGGATGTGAATTATATGTCATTTTCACATCTATTTACTTTTTATAATGGACTTACAAAGGATTGTTAAATATTTTCTATTTGTGGTGATCACTAGGTTGTGAAACTGATTCTTGTAAAGGATAATCAATTACAAGGTTTTGATCATTGATAAAATTTTGGATCTTATGCTTCAAGGTAAAACATTTGTTTCTAGAATATATTGATCTATGATAATAATCGAAATATGCATTCATATCATATTCTTTGGGTAGAGGTCTATTTATACCAACCATTATAGGATGAGGGAGAGATATAAGTTGACACTCTATTAACCATTGAAGTATGAAGCTAGGGACTCAAGGATATGGGATAATTGTCTCCTTGGTGCATTAGATAAAATAAGAAAATTAGCCTATCATGAAATTGTGTTAACTATAGTGGTTGTTTCCTTTTTAATCTCATGAGGTTTTACCTTATAATTTATTTTGATTGTGAACGTGGTACTAGATGTAGATGCAACTGGTGTGTTTGCTACATACTTGAGATTATTTAATGAAATAAACTTCATTTCATGATCCCATACAACATGAAATAAGTCATAAAAAGATATAAACTTCTTAAAAACAATAGAATCATCTAAATTAATAATAAAACATTTTATGAATATGTCTTACAACTCCTTATATACCATATAGTTGGTTATTTTAAATAGCATTGTCTTATATCTCATGACATATTAATTGATAGGTTCATTGGTTCCTTGATTTATTTTGTCAATTTGAGCATAGGAAATATTTTCAAAAATATTAATGGAAAAGTGTGTGAAAAATGATCTACAATAGGTTTTAATGGTTTCATGAATTGGAGAGGTAAATAGTAGAACCACCTTAAATCATATTTATTGAGGATTCTTGGAAATAATTTTCTCAAAAGTTTATAATTGGAGGCATAGTCAAGGCATGCCACATAAAAGGATCAAATATGCTATTCAGGATCACCTTAGCCATCATAAAATGGAAAATTCAATGTAAAAAAACTAGTTGGAAAAGGGTGCAAAGATATCTCAAGTGAAAGAGGGTTATGCAACATATATTATTAATCTATTAATATCATGAGAGGATTTTAAAGTATTTTGTTCAATATTTTTAACTCCAATTTTTTTATAACTTAGAGGAGTGTTTAAATTTTGGACCCATTTGGGTGTAAATTAGTAAGTTAAGTAGTCATGTAAGGGGATAGAAACATGGTTTGAGTAATAATAGGCATTGAAAGTCGTATTTGTGTTGAAATAAATGGTAATTCCATGGTAGATGTAGAAATAATGTTATGGTTTTAAGGAAATAAAAATTTAAACACACAAATTATGCCCCCACTAGAAGTATTATTTTGGAATGTGTTCAAGGGGAGGGATGTTTAATCTATACCTTTTGAAAGTTTTATATCCATAATAGTTCTTGTTGGCTAATTTGGCCCACATACAAAACTTATCCTAGATCTTGAGAGAGAAGTTGAGTAGAGTCCTGGTTGAAGAATGATCTAGTAATAAAAGGATAAAATGGGATTCATGAAGACCTCATGACATTTTCAATCTTTTTAAACACTTTAATCATGCTTAAAGTGTGAATTTGGTGATCTTAGACAACCAAACTATCAAAAGACATCACATAGAAAAATAACAAGTTAGCTTGATTGTGCATTTTATACATATGGTTAGTAAGCCTCCAAAAGCCATATTATCACATCAGATTAATGCATTTAGTGCCAAGATCATCCTCTAAAAATTTCAAGTCTTGATGAGTTATCTATCTCAAGATATAAGAATTCATAGTTGATCAAGAAGAGTGGATACGTGCATAGGGAAGTGAAGTTATAGCCTCAAGAAATAACTATTAGGTTTAAAATATATCAAAAAATATCTAGGGTGAATGTACAATTGAAAAGTGGTATAATCTTGGGAGCATAATATAGATACAATGATGCATGGATGAATCTCAAGTCAGTGGGTCGAAGTAGATCAACAAAGTATATTTACGTATATAAAGTAGGTCTAACGACAAGTAGTGGGTCAAAAGGTCAACATATCCTAGGATCAAATGCATGGGTGAAAAATGTCGTAAGAATGTTAAACTGATAAAAGAATTATGGCTTTTGTTTATTCATATAGAGAAAGATCAAAGGTGTGAGTAAGGTTAAGAAGTTAATGGAGATCAGATCAAGTGCAAGGCCATCAAGTGTCTAAATTTCATAATCCCAAATCAATAAGTTGATGTCCAATAAACAAAGGAGAACCTAAGAAACTTTTGGTGGAGGTTGACAAAGCTATTTTTTACCTAGGTAAATAAATGCATAGGATCCAAGTTTGAAGATGATCTAGGTTGAACTAGAATGGATATTTCAAGGATCGAGCATCACCATTAGAGCTCCATAAAGGTATAATAGGTATTTTAGAAAATATAGACAAAAGGGTGGCAACTTATGATTGAATTAAGGTCAAATACTTGGCAAGATTCATTTAATCAACATTAATACTATAGGAAAACCAATAAATGGGATTGGTTTTCATCTATAGTAGATCTAGGTTTAGATTCCAAAGTAAGGGTAGATATTTATGATTATGGATAAGTGTGTCTTCCTTATACATGGTCTTATATTTTTTGTGAAATTACTTTCAACAACTAAAATCAAACTTAAAAATGTTTCTATTAATTCCACGGATATAAGGACCTTGACCTCATAATGAAGCAAGTAGAGATGACATGGAGGATCAAGACAAAGAGAGCTAGTTGTTGGAGAAGTAGATGGAGTGTTGATTCCATTTTAAAACCTTTTAAATATTTTTTCCTAATAGTAAGCCCATGAATCATCATTAAAAATAGATTCTTGACTTCTAATGGATTTCTCAACCTTTGAGAAAGCTTAAATATTATTGGATCCAAATGTAGGTCAACTAATTGATGTGGGCTAGTCTAGATTAGATAAAAATATGGTAGAGATCCAAATAAAGGTGATAACATCTCATTGATCAATTTTGCATGCATCCTTTCCTATCTCTCTCATCTCATTCTAATATAAATATAAGATTTTGAGCCTTAGAAATGATCCCTCTCTTGGGCATGACTAGACTCTCCTAATATTGAGATTTGTAACCTCTTGAGATGAATAGATGATTATTTTAGATTTCATTATTCTGGTATAGCATGTTAATGTTAGTTTGATTTACATATGTGGTAGAAATATTTCCATTATCAAGTCCTAATGTCACCTAGCCACTAGTTCATTTTGCTATGTAGGTCATGTTTAGTGTTTAATGTCATTTTATTGAAGCCATCATGTGGATTTATTGGCTAGTTAGTGCCTTAAATCAAGCCTCTCCATCACTTCCTTCATTTTTTGATCACTTGGCGAACCTCTACATGAAATATTGATCCATAAAAAAAATTTGGAGTTGTAGATTCATTCTTTTGCTTGTCTCATTAGTGTTTTTAGAAGTTCAAATAAAGTGGATGAATAATCATTCTAGGTGCATTACCAACATTAGCTTAGATTTCCCTTTTAGTTATCTTTCTCTCCCTTTTGGCCCCATAAATTAGTATATTTTAGTGGAAATTATCTAAGTGATACATTAGAGGAGCTAGCCTCCTTAAAAATCCTAGATGTCTAACTCAATATTAAGTAACACATATCCTAGGGTTACTCCCATGTTGGACTAGATTTGAGTAAAGGACCTAAATAATCCTTTGCTCAGCTAGGGTACAATATAGGTCTACAATAGTTTTTGGCACACTTAATGGGATCAAGATATAAAATAGTGTAAAGATTATTAGTGTGTCTTTCCTCTAATAATCTTTTATAATAAATCAAGTTAGCACCAATGGCAACTCAAAATCAAATCTTCTAGTTGTAAGCAACCCAAGTATGTCTCACTAAATATTTTAATCAATTTTTACATCTAAGGTTGATACAAAAAATTATGTTGGATACCCATATCATTAACCTCCTTATTAGCAGTTCCAATATGATATTCATGATCCATATGAGCCTAATCAGCCTTACCAAGAGTTCTATCAAAACTATGATGATCCTTATAAAATTTCTCATGACCTATATCATCCCTACCATGATCTTTATCATCCTTATGGTAAGTATAAAAAAGCATATATAGAGCCTTACCAGTAGTATGATAATCCATACCAATCATATGATAACCTTCATGAATCCAATTGTCTTCTTAATCAACCCAATCAAGCTCCAAATCAATCCATCTCAAGCTTCAAACAAGATCTATTTGGCAATGATAAATAGATGATAAGCATAGATACCCAAAATAGATATGGATAGGAGATTTCTAAGCATGAAATTTAGAACATGAGAGCTAATTTATAGTAGGCTAAAGAGGTAGATTCATCCTTCATAAGGAAAGGCCACCACATTTGACATTCAAGTTTATAAATAAATTACAATATATATATGGTGCCAGATAAACAATATCAAAGATATCTAGTTCATAACATGATTAACACAATCAAAGTAATTATTCTAGAATTATATATGTGTGTGTGTGTGTGTGTGTGTGTGTGTGTGTGTGTGTGTGTGTGTGTGTGTGTGTGTGTGTGTGTGTGAATATCCTCTTGAATTATAGCTATTTATTCATCATCATCTTCATAATTAGATGTGAAAACCATAGAAAATAAATCTAAATTGAATGCAATGTTACTTTGGTTAGTGAAGAAGGGTTGTGGGATAATGGGTAGGTCAAGTATGCTGTCAACTTCCTATGCTAATCTAGGTAAGGTCATCTACATGTAAGAGATCAATTTTAGTCGAGTGTAAAGAGGTCAAAAAAGGGGTTATGCACTATTTAAAAGGCTAAATAAGATATGGTAGGGTATAAATGGAGTAAAAATAACAAATTGTTATTTTAGAATGATAGTGACCTTTGGTGGTTAGGGTGATCATCAGTAGTTGTCCTGACTAATGATGGTTGGGTGATTGGTGGTGATTGTTATAACCATCAATGATTATAGTAACTAGCTATGATTACCTATCAAGGAATTTCTATAATGAGGTATAAAGGGTATCTAGTGGACAAAAGGGGGTATCTATGGATGAAAGGGTATTAGGTAGGTATTAGGAGTGGGTAAGAGGGTTCAAACTGAATGATCAAGAGAACAAATGAAGAATAGACAATACTAAAAATAAAATAAAGTACATTTGTTATGTTTAAGATTTGGTAGATGAGTGATGAAGATATTTGAGTAGTATAACAATACTTTGACCTTTGAGAACCACATGGATAGGGTTTCAAGATGTCATATGCCTACACAAAGAAAACAAGAGAGCTTGGATATGTGAATTCAAGAACAATAACTATCCTAAGAGCCCTGCATTTATATCAAAAACTTGCTAAGTGAGGAGGGAAGCTTTAAGGGAAAGTTGCTAAGTTGGGAGGATAAAGATGACCATTTTTGAAGAAAGAAAACTGTGAGATATGGATGGGAAAGTTTCTATTTTTCCCATGCAAGCTCATCCATAGCTAGATGATTTTTGTGTTGCAGAGGTAGAGACCTAACCATTGATGGTGAGGGTGACTATCAATGGTTAGGGTGACTATTGATGGTCGATCCCTCAGTGTAAAAAGGGTTAAAAAGAGTCAAGGAGAATAAGTTAAAATGTTTGGTGTCTAGGTGTAAATGGTGTTTAAGGGTGAGATACCTAGTTAAATAGTTAAATAATGGTAGAGAATAGGTCTAAGGTGATGCAATACTAAAAACATTCAAGGGGACATTTTCAAGTGTCTACATTTTGTCCATTTTTATTATGTAGATTTATATTAGTAAGCCATAAAACAAAAATGGAAGCTTGATGGTCCAAGTTTTGTTACCCCAAGTATGGGAGGAGGGTATTCCCCATCAAAGCAAGATTCAATGAGGTAACAAGGAAATCGAGTCATGTTTTGATAAAATAAAAAAAGAGGTATGGGTATTTGAAATGTAACTATGAAAATAAAGAGGGACTATATGCTAAAGGCATAAATCACGTAATGACAAAAATGGTTAATGGTGATAATAATAAGTTTGGATTCTAGAAGAAGTGATAAGGTAACTAGTCCCTAGCATTTATCATAGTTGATCAGGTTACTCATATCAAATGTCCTAGAAAAGGTTAGTATTAACCTAGGTATTTAGGGTAAGGAGTGCTCCCAAGAAAAACATGAATGGTTGTGTCACTCATAAGGTGGTGCTTAAAAAGTTCATCATGGCCATATATGTCAAAGTGGTTAATAATGACCTAGGCAAGGTCATTATATAGTGTATGAATAAATTGGTTACAAAAGGTGCCAACATCAAATTAGATACAAGAAAGTGTGTTTGGTGGTTGGGTAAGGGGTGGGGGGGTGGTAGAGTTGATTCTTGATGCATGAGGCAAGAGGATGTTGCCTACATAGTCCCATAGACAAATGGATCCAACATGGACTTTAGGCCTAATGTAATTCTTGGTGTGGGGAGAAGGTGACTCCAAATTAAGTAAGGGTATAGTCATAAATGGGTTGCCCCAATGTGGGTGTGTTTCATCACTTAGGTTTGGTTGATAGTTGAGTAAATAAAACTACAACCATCAATGGTTAGGGTTAGGTATCTAAACAATGATGTTGAGGGTTAACCATTGATGGTTAGGCAATCATCAATGGTTAGGGACAACTAGTGATGGTTAGGCAAATGTCAGTGGTTAGGATGAAAAAACTAAAACCATTTTAAAAAGGTGAAAGGCAAACCATTTGTCCTTATTCTTGAGTTTGTTGATTTATTATTTGTCTAGTCTGAGTATTGGCATACAAAATTATTGGTGGGCACCAAAAAGTGTGTGACATGCTAGTGATTGAGTGGGGTCAAAATGGATGCAGGAGGTACTCATGGCCAAGCAACTAGGCCCAAATTATGATGGTGCCATAGGTCATAGAATGAGGTAAGTCTTGTTCTTGATTTGATAAAAATGGAAAAATATAATAGATAAAGTGGGTGTAAACTCATGCTAATGTTTGGAAAGTTATAATTAAGTGCACACTTGGGTTTAGTTTATGCTAGGGTTTTAGAGGATGTATGATGAGGTAGATGGATATGGGTAAGAGCTAAGAGTGTTTAAGTGTATATGGGGTTGTAGAGGGAGTATAAAAATAGTGGGTAGGAGCTATAGGGTAGCTTAGGGTAGATAAGTTGAGAGTTGAGAGGAGGTTAGGGGGTCGAGGTTCACTAGTGATGGTCACTAATAGTGACCATTGATGGTTGACCCAACCAGAGATGGTTGACCTTAGGGGTAAAAATTCCCCAAGGAGATCGTTGATGATTGGGAGATCCATTGGCAATTAAGAAAGTTAGTTTGGGTTTTGTTTTTGTGTTTTAAGATTTTGGTGTTTGAGTTGGTAGTGTGACTATAGGGGTTTTAAATAGCATGTTTTAGTAATGTGTAGGATTATTTATAAATTTAGGTTGTTAATATTTAATATGTTGACAGGAATTTGGTAGGTTTTTACGTATCTAAGAAAAAAGAGATGATGTGAAGGATGGAGGTGAGAATAGTGAGAAAGATTGAGCAAGTGAGAGGTGTAGGTAGTCTAGGTAGGGTTGATAGTGTTAGTAGAGATGTTAGTGTTTGATAGTCCTCATGTTCATAGGGATAAGTTATCACCTAATTATTGATATAATTATTTTATAGGCACAAGAGTAGATCCAACTATGAGATCGAGTGCCTAAGATATTTATAGAGGTGAGGGATACCATGTTAGCAAATGATTGGCAACACATGGAGATAATGGGTTTTAGAGTGATGAAATATTACTAGTACCTCTTGAGAGATGCTATGATGATAATTTCCCTCATTAAGAGATGGGATCTAGCGACTAACACCTTCTAGTTACTAACAGGGGAGATGAGCATCATATTAGAAGATGTGCACTGGATTACATGTCTACCTATTTGAGGTGATCCCATCTATCATATTGAGGAGGATGAGATTGATGAGTGTATGGTGATGTTATATGGAGATGATAGAGGTGTCACATAGTTTTATTTTGGAGGGTTTAGTATCAAGCCACTATACCATAAAGCCCCATAGGATAGACATTTGTTGACTATGTTATAGTTAATAGTTACCTATTATGCATTATCAGATTCAATCAGAGGGAGATACCCTAGTGTGTTATTAAGGGTGTTGGCTGAGTTATTTCTAAGTGGAGTTGTGTTTGGATGGGAATATGTATTATTGGTGTATATATATAAAGATTTTTGGGGGTTTAGGGTACATAGGTGTTATGACATTAGCATAGGATTTGTATTGCACTATTGGGCTTATCATCATATATGGGTGTTAAGACCCTTGGGTTTTCCTATAGAGGGATTTTAGCTGACATATTATATGGTTATATTCTAATAATGGAGGAGAGATAGGACCATGATAGGTTCTAGTGGTGGTTCATGGGATATTGACTGGTTTTGAGGAACCTTGGAGAGCTTAGTGCCTGGTGATGTAGTGTGGAGGCCATATTAGACATGGTTGGTGTGGGTTGGATATAGATTCCACACTCTATCATTATAGATTTAGAGATGGGCCTATGGGAGGCATGATGGAGAGATAGAGCATATCCCTTTTGAGCATGTGCAATGGTATTTTGGGCAAGTGTAGGGTATCCATCGTAATTTAGTGTGATATAGGAGGGAGGATGCAAAGTTTTATTTCCTAGAGCCACATACACAGGAAGAGGAGTTTAATCATGAGGTGTTACCACTAAGGGATAGAGATGATTCAAGTTATATAGGTGATTACCCCACTTGGTTTTAAGGGAGGTACATAGCCATCAATTTTAGTTTAGGAGATGGGGAGTAGCGACTGATGGATGTTGATCTAGGATAAGGAGACCCACAAATAGTAGTGGCCTTAAAAGTAGCTCAATCCTATATCACTACTCTATAGGGGAAGATTAACACATTCTAGGGATAGGTTACCACACTTCAAGGCTAATTAGGTGAGGTTATTATACAAAGAGACTAGTCACATGCATAGGTTACTATCTTATAGGGTCAAGTGGTCACTTTGTAGGGTTAGGTGGCCAATTTACAAGGCCAAATATTGTTGGTGACAAGACAATGTGATCAGGTGAGGACCTCGCTTGGTTTGGTGACCCAAGAGAGGAACTATCTATGATGACCTAGTGGAGTAGCTATAGAACCCCTAGGATTTGTGACATAGGATAGATACCTAGCAAACATTTAATAGTTACAGTATTATGAGGGCATTGTGCTAGCATAATATCCTAATGAGTAGAGATGGGGGGAGTATCAAGCTATCTTATTTGGTGGGGTGACACTTACATCACCCAATCAATGGGATTTGGTAGTGGGTTAGCCAATAGGGACACCACTTAGGATAGGTACAAGTACAAGGGTAGGTGTTAGTAGTTCTAGTTTAGGTTCTCTAGGATCATGAGCAAAATCTTATATGATGTATGTTTTTGATATTTTGACACTGAATTGCATGTGAAGATGTGAGATGTATTTATGAGTGATAGATATGTACATTTATTGATACATGTAGAACCCCCCCCCCCCACCCCTCCCACCACACACACACACACATGTGTGTGTGTGTGTGTGTACTATGGATATAGATGTGTTTTGAGATGAGTTTATGTTGTTCATGCTTTATGTATGCTTATGAGAGGAGATCTATAATGGTGATGATTATTTGGATAGTTTAGATGATGCTTATATTGTGATGTGAAACCTTGAATATGACATTATTTTATGGATTATATTAGGCATGATGTGAATCTCATATGATGTTTATTATTTTGATGAGAATTTTCTATTTTTTGTTTTAACAATATGGTTCATGGATTTGTTACGGATGATTAACACATGATGTTAAAAATGTATAGTAAAGATGTGATGTTTGGTTAATGATATGAGGTTATGATTGTGTCATGTATAAGGGTAATATTGATGACCATATTCTTGGATAAGATAAGGAGCATAATGCCTTTTGCTAGTGAGTTTCAAATAATAATAATCCATAAATGGATCAACTTAGTGAATACAAAACCCATCAAATGTGTTGCAAGATCATGTTTCATTAAGAAAATTGGTATACTGACTACTTCATGCCAAGTAAGCTCATAATCCCTTAGGTTCATTATTAGGTAACATGTAGGGATTTGAATTTGTGTGTAAAGGGAAATGGATTTTGTGGGATGTAGGATGATCAAATTTTTCATCGGTGACCAAAAAATCCTAACAGACAAGTCCATGGCATTGGTATGCTATATAATGATGTATAGACTGATCAATGTGGGAAGTCTACTTATGCTATAAAATTCAATTGTAGTTTGATTGAATAATAGGTAGACTTATTGATGTGGGAAGTATATAATGAACATATATATATAAGAGGTGATTATTGCCTATTAATTTTGGATTTTGCTTTATTATTTTATCATTTTTTGAAGCTGATAAATGTGAGAAGCTTCAAATGAATATTTTATATAACCATCCTTTGAGGGAGTGGTCTAAGGGTTATTTTCACATAGTCATCCTTCAAGGGAGTGGTCTATTTTAAGAAAATTTTGATTTGATGTGGTAGCTATCCTTCAAGGGAGCAGCCTGCTATGTATTTTGAAGTATGGATGTTTGTGTATTTTAAGAATGGACAAGTCTATTCAGGTTTATAAGGTCTACCCATATAGAAGTAGGATCTAGAAATATTAGTTATAGGGGAAAGGGTTTTTAGAAATAAATGATCATGGGAATCAATATATTAAAATATGGAAAGTATCCATGAGAACCAATGTTATAGGTAGGTTCAGGGTACCTATATTTAAGATTAGGTTGTTATAGTGATGGATAAATCACATGGTTATATATAATCAATTGATCTTAAAATGATGGAAGGGAAGTTAATATACCCAAGGATGAACTTAAGTGAGATACGAAAGTGTGGTGAACCTTATTTTAACAATGAAAAAGACACAAATGTCATGCATTGATGGGTTTAAGTTTTGGTCTACCCTCAAGAAAGGATAAGTGATAAGCACTTGATCTATATTTATGGGTTATAATGTAAGGTCCTATCCAATTAAAATAAAAATTGCCCTTTTTGGCCTTTTCCATTTTAGTGACACATTGGTTTTCTTTGAGGATAAGGTCTCCAATGTTTAATTCTCATATTTTCAAATGTTTTTTGTAGGCCCACCTGATACGCTCTTGATAAATATGAAGATGATTGAGGGTGGCAAGGTGATGTTCATCAAGAAGTTCTAAGTGTGCTAAACATTCTTAATGATAGTCACTTTTAGCAATAATCTCATGTAAGGATATGCAGAGAGATGGTATTTGGAATTCAAGAGGTAGGATGGCCTTAGCTCCAAAGACCAAAGAAAATGGTGTAACACCCATAGTAGTTTAGATATTAGTGTGATAGGCCCATAAATCAAATGGGATATGGAGGTACCAATCCTTGCCTAAAGCATTGACCACCTTGGTGAGAATTTTGATGAGGGTTTTATTGGAAGCTTCGACCTATCTATTGGATTATGAATGATAAGGGGAAGAAAAGATTAAGTCAATGAAAAAAGACTTAAAAAATTCTTGGACCTTTTTATTCTTAAAGGATTTTCCATTATCAGTGATGATTTTGTGAGGGACATTAAAGTGGCAGATGATGTGATGGGTAATAAAATCAATGATTTTTTGAGATTTGATTAAGATCAATGGAATGAATTTCACCCACTTATTAAAATAATCTATGGTGGTGATGATATATTGGTGACATTGAGAGGCATGAGGATTGATTTCTCTAACAAGATCAAGACCCCATTATGAGAAGGGTCAATAGTGAGTTGATACCTATAGACCATGAAGAGGTGCATGATGAAGGTTAGCATGTTGCTGATATATGATGAATTTATTGACATATTCACAACAATCCTGATTGAGTGTGGGTCATTAATAACCTAGGCAAAGGATATGTTTGACAACAACTAGATCGCTGAAGTGTCCCCCATAAATGCCATCATGTGCTTCCTTAATGGCATGAGAAGACTCATGGTTATGAAGGCATCCAAGGTGGAGGCCATCAAAGCCTCATTTATAAATAATTTCCCCTAGTATTAAGTAGAGAGAGGTGCTTTGAATGAATTCTCTATGAGAATTTGTTGAAAGATTAGGTAGAAGGACACCAACATTAAGGTAGTCAAATATTTGGTCATACCAAATGTCTAAATGTGATTTTTCCACTTGGAAAATGGTAGGAAGATCAAGATTAAGGTAAGATGGGGTGAAAAAGTGGTGTATGGTGACAAATAATTTAGATTTAATAGGTTGGAATGGAATTTGGGATATAAGGGAAGCCATTATGTCAGAAAATTTATTTATAGAGCGAGGGACTGATTGGATGGTATAATGGTTAAATGATGCTAATAGTTTGTCAAAAAGCTATTTATGATTCATAAGAACATCATTTTTGCATTGATAGGCTCCTATGACTTGGTTGATAATAAGTTGAGAATATCCAAAGATGCATATAGTTTTGATTCCTAAAAATAGGGTGGTTTGGAGACCTATGATCAAGGCCTTGTATTCAGCTATATTATTGGTGTATTTGAAATTGAGCTTGAAAGAAAGAGGAAGAGTTTATCCATTAATGGGAATGAGTAATATGTCATAACCCCCACCATTTTGACACTTGGAACCATTTAAATACATAGTCATTTGATATGTGGGTTCTTATAAAGAAAGAGTAGCTATAGACTCATTTGGAAAGAAAAAAAGATGAGTTTGATTATCAAGGAGAGGGGATTCAGGTAATTAGTCTAAAATGAACTATCCTTAAATGTAATTTTGTGTAATAAAATCAAGATCTAACTCAGCTAAAAGCATGATCCACTTAGCCATAAGTTGGTTATGATATGTCTTAGAGTGCATATACTTGAGGGGGTTAGTATTGGTAATGACATAAGTTTTATGGTTAAGAAGATAGTGACATAGTTTAAAGGTGACAATAAAATAAGGAAAGTTAGAGTTTTTATGGATGGGTATATTGGGTTTCATAGTCAATGAGGTTGTGGTTAATGTAATAAATAGTTTACTCCTTATGTTAGTCATTACGATGAGTTTGCATGGTTCCCAAGGAATGATTAGTGATAGATATGTATAAATAAAAGGGTTGATCTTCCTTTGAGGGAATAAGGATAGGTAGAGAAAGAATATACTCCTTGATTACAACAAAGGCTTGTTGACATTCCTTGGTTTATTTAAATAAGGTATCTTTTTTTAAGAGGTGGTGAAAGGGCTGATAGTGATTAGATAGCTAGGAGATAAAACAATGGATTGAATGAAGTTTGCCTTGTAGGCTATGAAGTTATTTTAAGTTAGTAGGAGGAGGAATTTATATAATGGCTTTGACTTTTACAGGGTCTATTTCTATTCCATGAAGGTAAATAATGAAGCTCATAATTTTTCTTGATAAGACCCCAAAGATGCATTTCTTTGGATTGAGCCTAACATGATAATGGCTAAAATGGTGAAGTGATATTGGTGATGTTTGGATTTTCTGAGCAAATCATCAACATAGTATTTGACTATTGTATGAATGAGGTCATGAAAAATTTATGTCATGGCTCACTGATATGTGGGTCCTGCATTCTTTAAGCCAAAAGGTATGATGTGATAGCAAAAAGTTCCCCATGGGGTGATAAAAGATGTCTTATGTTGATCTTGGGGGGCAATCAAGATTTGGTTATATCCTTAAAATCCATCCATGAGGGATAAAATTTCATGACCAGCAATAAGATCAACAATTTGGTCGATGTTAGGTAGGGGTAAGTCATTTTTGGGGCATGTAAGGTTAAGATCCCAAAAATCCACACAAAGGCAGAGACCCCTAGTGGGTTTGGTGATAGGAACAATGTTAGAGACCCATTGTGGATAGTCAATGGGTTGAATGAAACTAATATATAGAAGGAATTGAAATTATTCTTTGACAAGAAGAGCTATATGGGGATAGATTTGATGAATTTTTTGCCAAAATAGCTTAACCTTAGAATGGGTGATGATGTTATGAAGGGAAATAAATGGGTCAATACCAAGCATATCCTGATAAGACAAAGCAAATGTTATTTTATGATCACAAAGGAGGGCTATATATTTTCTTTGTTCCTCAAGAGTTAAGGAATTACCAATCTTGATAATATGAGGGTTTTCTTAAGAACCCAAATTAACATCTGTGGTTGATTCATTTATCATTGTTTGGTTTTTATGAGGGAAGGATTTTTGAAGAAAAGAATCCTCCATACCTAGATAGGTAAGAATAGATTTTTAATCTTGACATTAGATGGTGTTAATGGTGGGAGAATCATGCATGATCATTTTAGTGTGGATGAGAGGAATTATTTTCGTTTGACCTTCTTTTTTGATAAGTTAGGGGACCTAAACTGATGGTTTTGATTCCAAAAAAAAGTTATGTGGGATGATGTCACTATATTCAAATGGAGTTGGTGAGGGTAGAAGTTATTCAAATTGGAAATGTGAGGTTGATAAGGGTACAAGTTTCTCAAATGGGAGAGGTGAGGTTGATGGTTCCCCAAATGGGAGAGGTGGAATTGTTGGTTTTCCAAATGGGAGATGACAAATTGGTGAGGTTGGTTTGGGCTCTTTTATGGGAACATACCCTAGCCCCAAGAACTCATGAGGTTTTTGAGTTTCGATAACAGGAAGTTCATGGTGTCCTTGTTCATAGAGGCCAAACCCAAACCCTTTCCAAGTGAATTTATGAAAGTACATTTGGGGAAAGGTTAGGTTGATAAGATAAGAAAAGTTGGAAGTGAATGGTTGAATACAAGGAATGGTGGTGGGAACAAGAAGTGGTTTATCAAGTCCCCCATAGATAAAATATGTTCTATTGTTAGGAATACCAAAGGGGACAAGGGTACCAATATTAGGATCAAAATATGGATCATTATGAAGGTTACCAAATTCATGTGGAGAGGGAAAAGCACCCAAAGATAAAATTTGATATTCCCCAAGTGTTAGTCATTAGAATATGGATTACAAGGGGTGCTCAACTAGGATTTGTGATGAAGGAATAATTGAATTAGTGGATGCTTCACCATTATTTAAAATATAAATGGTGGTGTGTTGGTTTGATGTAGTGGTTTTGCTAGTGGTTAGATGTGAAGAAGGGCAAAGGTGGAATGAGAACATCATTGGGTTGATATGTCATATTAAAAAAAGCAAAAGGACTTGGATCGGCTTTGATTATAATGACTTATACCTCATGTTCAAAATTGATACATCAGTGAAGGGTAGAAGGGATTAATACCATGGCATGGACCCCTTTATGATTTAAAATTGTTCAAGAATGGTTCAAGGCCCCAAATGGATGTGTAAAATAATTGTCCCTAGAGTAGTGGCCAAGGTATCATTGAATGATCAGAGAAAAGCTAAGATTTTTGAAATGATGTTTTTAGGTATTTAAATTTGATCATAGGCATGGGAGGAGATGATATTGATACTCACTCCCCCATTAATCATGACCCTTTTGACATGTGTATGATTGATGGATGCTATGATGAAAAGAGGGGGATAAAGATCTTTGCTATGATATGGTGGGATTTCAGACTCTTGAAAGGTGATTCTGGAAACATGTTGGATAGCTCCAATCAAAGATGCAAGAGGTTGGGGATTATCTAGTTGAACCTATATGGAATGTATTGATTCGATTAAAACTTGATGATGTTGAGGCAAAGTGATAATTAAGTAATAAAGACTCATTTTGATGGGTGTTTGGTGGATTTGTTTTATCACTAGGCATTAGATGAATGAAGGTGCATTAGAAGATAAAGGGGATCCCAAAATGGAGACCTTAAGCTTGGATGGTTATGAAGGTGAAGGTGTAGTCTATTAGGTTTGGTTGTTTGGTTGAGGAGTTAAAGGGTAAGCCCATGGAATGGTGGTCTTAGCTTTACCCTTTTAATTTTGTTGGAATAATTTACCCTTGTCCTTGTGTTGGGATCTAAACCAAGTTACCATATGAATAATATGGATAAGAGGAGTATTTACTTGCTTTGGTTCCTCTGTTTCACTCCTTAGTGGGAGTAGAGAAAGAGATTATTGATAGGAGCATTAGATAGGTGGAAAAGGAGAAAAAGGGCTTAAAGAAGGTTCATCTAATAGATCATCCTCCTCTAAAATTCCATGAATGATAATTTGGAGAGCCTTAAAATTCTCCATATCATTTATAGGGGTTCTATGGTAAAGACAAACTAGATTATCACTGAACTAGGTTGGCTTTTGGCGAGTGGGGTCAAAAGGCCTGATGGGGGTAAGTTAATGGTAGAAGGTTGCATGAGCCTTTGTAATATAATTATATAAGACTTTGATAAGGATTTTAGATATGGTGAAGTTTGGGTTTTTGGTTTAGGTTTCTTTTTGGGTAAGGGATTTTTCACAGGAGGTATGGTTGGTGGGGTAAGCCTATCTAGAGTTTTTGAATGAATTGGCTTAGTTATAATTGAATTAGGAATTAGGGGTCTAGATGATAAGGATTTAACAAATGGGAAGGTGGATGGGGAAAGGTTGGTGAGGAATGATGATGAAATAGGATATGGGCTTATTATAGGTAGAGAAAGGGGAGATGGTTTTTTGGAGGAAGAGTAGGTTATGGGAATGGTGGAAGGATGTGGTCCTAAAATAAAAGGTAAAGGTGAAAGAGTTGGTATGGTTCTTCATCAAAGTTGAGGTCTAGACAATCCCTCCTTAATGGGTTTAATTGGATTAGTTTTTGGTTGGATTAGTGTGGTTAAATCTAGTCTCAAAGGAGGGTGAGCAAGATTTAACATGGGAGGGATCCCCAAGGTCTTGTTTGGCTTGGTAAAAGAAGCATAGGGTGATTTAACAATTTTAAATAGGGGTAATTAAGGTGGTTCATTGGTAACTTTAGGATGAGTAGTTGGTGGAGTTGTAATAATAGGTTCGAGAGTAGATTCTAGTGAAGTATAAGGTTAATTCTTATTTTGATACGAGAGTCCAAGCCGATGCCAAAAGGTGGCCCTATCAAAGTTAGAATGGGAGGTGAATTCCAAACTTTGAACTAGCTAGGAGAAGGGTTTATAAATAGGGATTGTTCCTTGATCATTAGCTTCAAAGTGTAAACCCTTTGGGGATGAAGAATGAGTGGTTTCAATATTGTTATCCTTGGTGGAAGGTTACAAAGGCAATGGTTGGGTAGATAGGGGTATTGACTCTTGAGAAATGGTTTTCAAGGAAGATATGGATGATTATACAATTGGTGAGGTAAGGGTAATGGTTTCAAGTAGAAGGGTCGGTTTAACTTCCTCCTTGATTCAGTTGTTCAAAGGAATAAGTGGTTTTTTTAGTTAAATTAAAGAAGTGAATGAAATGGTTGATGGATTGACCATCTCTTTAGGTGTTTCCACCATAAGATGGGTGGGTGAAACCATGGTTTCATCTAAGGAAGTGGAATGTATAGTTACTTCCTTCATTTGGGAATTTGAAGGGATTGGTAGTAGGTAGTTCTCCTTGATTTGGGTGATATAGGTAATAACTTCTTTGACGATGGGCACATTATTGATGACATTGATTATATATGCCTCATGTGAATTGGAATATTTGAGTTGGTTTTCATGGTGTTGGGTTGAAGGTGGATGGTTTGGAAATGGTTTTTGGAAAATAACTATGGATTAGTTTGAAGGAGCATTTGGGTTGTCAAGCATGAGCTCCCCTTTATCAATTAGGTTCTGGACAATGCTTTTAAAAGTATTGCATCTATCAGTATCATGTCTAATAACTTGATGATAGTTATAATGATCATTCTCATTGTACCACTTGGGAAGGGGGAAAGAAGTATCAAATTTTAAGGGGGTTTGATGGATGGAAGTTGGATTAGATTATCTTTAATTAGTTTTTCCGACACTAATGTATAGGATTCTCTAATTAGGGTGAATGGTTTTGAAGGAATCTAATTTTGAGTATAGTTTTGGCTATTGGAAGGGTTGTTGGTTTGAGGTGTTTGGTTGATGGGTGGAGGTGAAATTTTAAGAGTGACTGAATCTATTGATGCTTTTGCTTTATAAATGGTTGGGTTCATGGTTTTGGTGGAGGATGACTTAGTGGATTTTAAACTAGAATTTTTATATTGAAGATTCAACTTCCCTTCATAAATAGCATAGTTTTCCAGTTTATGGGCCATAGTAAAAGCTTCATCAAAGGTCCTAAAGGTTCAGACTTAGAGAGTTGGAGAAATGTGTTTATCACAACCCTAAGAAAATAATTTGACTAGTTTGGGTTGGGGTAATGGGAAAGTGAGTTGATTAATGAGACCTCTCCATCTAGCAATGAAATCAACAATGGACTCATCTTCAAATTATTTGATGGAGTATAGATTTATAATGGAAGCCTTTTTAGACATGTTTATAGAAAACTATTCCAAAAAGGCTTGTGTTAATTGAGAAAAAGAAAAGATATAATGAGTGGGAAGAGCACTATACCAGTCAAGGGCAGCCTTAGATAATGACATGGGAAAGGTTCAGAGAAGAAGATCATTATCATAAGTGATCAAATACCATACATGTCATAATGCTCTTAAGTGTTGTTGAGGGTCCTCTTTACTTTAGAGTTTAGAAAATTTGGGTAATTCTTATTGATAAGGGTAAGCATGAATAGGTACAGATGGGTGGATAGGCTCATTAAAACTTTGGTCATAAGATAATTATTGGTTGAGGCAGAGATGGATGACTCCAAACTAGTCATTTTATCCATGAGCATTTTAATTAGGTTGGGCTAGGGTTGAGAAATCACATAATTAAGAGATACATTTTGTTGAGGTTGGTTCATGGTAATGTATTAATAGGAATCATATGACATCGATGAAGCCACATGTTGATAGGTGTTGCCAAGAGGTTGATATGGAAACACAAGAGAACTGCTTGGCATAAAAGTTTGGGTGGTGGTCAGTATGTGCCCTTGTGGGGTAGGGAAATACTAGTAAATTATCATAAGAACTTATTGATGAAGAAATGTGGTTGGTATTCTTGAGGTAGGAGGAAGTTGGGAAGGTTGAGGTTGGGTGGTTACCCTAGTGCTAATTGAAGGAAGGTTTTGGGATATGGAGAGCACTAAGCTTGAGTTAGAACTATGGTCAAAGGATTGGTTGAAATCAAAGGGAAGATAGAAGTTGAAGGGGAAGATAATGCCATATTATATGGGGTGTAGGTAACTAATGGTAAGGTTGAACCCCTATGGGTGTATTTAGTGGTGTTTGGTTTGGTAGTGGAAGGTTGGTTTGGGTTTGGGTGGATGGGATGTTTGAAGAGGTCTGAGTTAATGGTTGGGTTCAAGTGGTTCCTACCATGAGGTGGGATGGCATACCAAGAGAAGGTTTAGAAGAAGGAACTGAAGTATGGGGGGTACGATGAGGAAAGGTGTTGAGGTAATGTTGGGATTCTAGAAGGAGATGGTGGTGGAGGAGAATGGTGAGGTGAACCATGGGGAGATTTATCTACATCTAAGGTATAATCCATGGATGAATATGATGGTGGTGGTTGGTTATTTTGAATTTTCACTTTTTTGGTCAAAACCATATGAAAAATCTTGAAGTGGATAAAAAACCTTTCACCTCAAACAATGAGCAATCAAAGAAAAGACCAAAGCAAACAAAACACACACTAAAATTGAAATTAATCCTAAGATTTATTTTAAATCACTTTTGGCTTATGACTTAAAGAGTGTGAAAGGGAAAATTAGCTTATGATTTGGGTACTAAAAAAATCCATCTAAGGATGGTTACTAGTTACATTTTAGTGATCAAATAATCTATACTAGACTAGGTACATGGCCTAATACTAGGGGCTTGCTCCCCACACTTCAAAAACCCAAAGTTGAGCTAGGTCACTTAGCTAATAGATACCATTTGTCTAGATTTTATACTCTATAAGAGAATGGAGTGGGTCTTCCCCTTAGTGGTGAAATCCAAGTGGGATCACCAAGTAGGGTAAGGTGATCTAAAGGGTGATGAAATCCCAATGGGATTTGTCTTAGATATGTTTTGATGTGTTGTTTGGTGTAGTGATTTGGTAGTGTAACATATGTAATCTAAAATTTATTCATAATGTAGTTAATTAATCTAGGTGAGATAAGCATTATATAGGCAAACAATGGATGCACTTAATTTTACCCAAAATAAATTTTTGGTTTATTTTCATGCAAACAAGGAACAATGCAATTAATGTAGGATGAAAATGAAACCTATCCCTAGAATGAAGTTTGCATTTTTTTTTGAAATTTAAAGATTTAAATAAATTCAATAATATGAGATTTACTAATGCAACTATATGAAATAAATATAACTATGAACCCTTGAGGTGTCCCACCGGGCATGCCAAAAAAATTCCTACTTTTTCTTGCTTGATTTTTTTAATTTAAAAAGAGGGGAGAAATAAGAGATAAAAGATATGTACCTGGTAAACTTTACACTCATTAATGACCAGATGAAGTGATAAATCCTTCTTTGGCTAGGGAAGAATGACCTAAAAATCACATCAACTTAAAAAAAATGGATTAATAGAAAGATAAGTGGGTTTCCTGGTGTCAAACCAATCCCAAAAAAGGAATATGCTTCCTTAAATGGATGTCAGCCCATGCTTGACATTCAAGTTCATAAATTAAAAAATAAATATGGAAATGGTGTTAGATAAATAATATCAAAGATACCTAGTTCATAACATGATTAGTATGATCAAAGTAATTATTCTAGAATTTCATAGCTATGTCAATATCCTCCTAAATTATAGCTATTTGTTCATCAACATCTTAATTAGATGTGAAAACCATAAAACATAGAGCTAACTTGAATGCAATGTTACTTTGGTCAGTGAAGAAGGGTTGTTGGATAATGGGGAGGTCAAATATGCTATCAACTTCTTGTGCTAATCTATGTAAGGTCATTTACATGTAAGAAATGAATTGTAGTTAGGTCTAGAGAGGTTAGAAAAGGGGTTATGCACTAGTCAAAAGGATAAAGGATATCTGGTAGAGTATAAATGGAGTCAAATTAGAAAACTATTATTTTGGAATGATGGTGATAATCGATGGTCAGGGTAACCATCGACAGTTGTCCTGATCGACAATGGTTAGGTGACTGATGGTGATTATTATAACTGTCAATGGTTATAGTAACTAGCTATGGTTACCTATCAAGGAATTTATAGAATGAGTTACAAAGGGTATTTGGTGGATAAAAAGGGGTGTCTATGGATGAAATGGTATTAGGTGGGTATTAGGAGTGGGGAAGATGGTTCAGACTGACTGATCAAGAGAACAAATTAAGAATAGAAAATACTAAAAATAAAACAAAGTACCTTTGTTATGTTGAAGATTTGCTAATTAAGTGATGAAGATATTTGAGTAGCATAATAGTAATTTGACCTTCAATAATCACATAGATAAAGTTTTAGGATGTTGGATTGTCGGATGCCTACACAAAGAAAACAAGAGAGCTTGGATATGTGAATGCGAGATCCATAACTTTCCTAAGAGCCCTAAATTTATAGTAAAAACTTACTACGTGAGGAGGGAAGCTTTAAGGGAATTTTATAAGTTAGGAGGATAAAGATTCTAATTTTGAAAGAAATAAAGTTGTGAGATGTGCATGGGAAAGTTTCTATTTTTCCCATACAAGCTCATCCATAGCTACATGATTTTTGTGTTGAAGGGGTGGAGACCTAATCATCAACGGTTAGGGTGATAGTCGACAATTGATCTCTTGGTGTAAAAAGGGTTAAAAAGAGTCAAGGAGAGCATGTTAAAATGTTTGGTGGCTAGGTGTAAATGGTGTTTAAAGGTGAGCTAACTAGCTAGATAACTAGCTAATGGTTGCGAATAGGTCCAAGGTGATGCGATAGTAAAAAAATTCAAGGGAATATTTTTAGGTGTCTAAAATAAATGGTCTAATAGTAGGTATTGAAGAGAGGTTATTGGTTTATGAAAAACCCTAGGGTCATCATAACCATCATCATGTTACCATAGAGCTACCCTTTTCCCTTCATGAATGCCAAACCAATGTTTACCATAGCCCTCAAGAGTCCATTCAAACCTTGCATAAATTTCCTACCTAGAAGTCTATCTAAGAGAGGCCTTAGAAGGCTGAACAAGAATGTGTTAAGGAGAATAATCTCCATGTTTCTCATTTGATCATATGGGAGGCTTCATATTTAGTATTAAAGGGAGACATATCTAACCATTATATCCATGATTTTGAGGCTAATTTATCCAAGAAAATTATGTTTGAAAATCAACATCTCCAACATTCAATAGTAGATGTAACGGAAACATAGTATCAAATTTCTTTTTTCCCAACCATAGAAATAACAAGTTTAGAACATAGATTTATAAGACTAAGTTTATGAATTAGAATCAGATTCAACAATCAATAAATAAGGAAGAATGATTAGGCATAAGCAAATATGCTAAATTCAAGATCAAGTAGGAGATCATTTAACCTCCACTCCTTTCCGCTCAAAATCCTAGAGACTTTCCTTCATGGAAATCCATTCAAGAAGGAAATCAATAAAGAGAGGATGTGAAAGTGATCCAAGAAGAGCATCTCCATGAGAAAAATTAGGTATCTATGGTAACTCCTTTGGACCTTTCTAATCTTACTAAATATTTTTAAGGGTCTATTTTTCCACTATTTGATAAATAACCTCTCCTTTATTATGAAAAAAAAGAAGGTGTAACTAAGTAAATAGAAAATGAAGGTGAAATAAGTGATGAGGAAGAAGAAATCATGATCGAGACATCTTTTGGCAAGGATAAACATGTTTTAGTCTTTCATAATGATGCAAAGATGGAACAAGTGCAAGAAAAAGCTAAGGTAGAGGCTTAAATACAAGTATAATAATAAGTGAAAGAAGAAGTTTTAGGTATGCAACAAAAATTTATTTATCATAAGTCTCTTGATCACATATTAATTTTCTCACCTCAAGAAGCTTCTCTGGAGCCTATAAAATTGACTTGATGAATGTAATTAATCTAAAGAATATAAGATTAAAGGTAATTATGATGATTTATGGAAGAAATATATAGATATTTGTGATGAATAAAAATATTTTCAAGGTATCACACTTCTCATATAAGATCTTAAAGACCAATTATATACTGAATCTATTCATTTTGGCTCACAAGAAGAGAAAATTCATAAAGGTAAGAAGAATGAACATATGTTTGTTGATATAGTACCTCAAATTGTTGTTCTTGAATACCAATCAAATGAGGAAGTTTTGTCTTTTTCATGCCTAAAGAGGTAAAAAATATAAATCATGAAGATCTACACAAGTCACATATCCATGAGGAGTAGAATCAAGGTATAATATAAGACATATCAAATCATGACCAACATATAAATGAGGTAGAATTAGTATCCTTAATGCAAGGAAGAATAATATCAAAGGAAGATGATTGGGTCTTGGATCTATATGTTCAATCCATGTACTTGAGAGTGGAGATAGGAGGCCCAACTACATCATCAAGAAGATATGAGCATCTAATTTCTCTTAGATGTATAATAGATCTATCAAGAGATAGAAAATACATTTCAAGGTTCCACGGTAGACCAAATAGGTTTCAATTTTATCCTAGAGGAAATAATTTTAATTCAAGATAATTGATCTAGGTTTGCTTTATGTCAATAAGTGACTAACACAAGCAACAATCTACTTCCTTTTCATTGTTTTCCTATTTTCCTTAAGTTAGTGGTCCTTTCTTTGTTTAGGTTAATTTCCCTTCTATTCTATGTTTCCCTTCAATAAGTGTCTCGGGCACTTTTGTTTTGTTTTGTTCTATTTGGTATTTGTTTGTTTTAGGAAGAGTTATTAAGAGGTTGGTATTTAGGTTTAGATTTAGATCAAATTGTTGAACTAGAGATGAGACTCCATGCCCAATGGACTAGTCAAGGAAAATGGTCTGGGTTCTCAAGCATAATGAGTATGCTTTCCAATTGAGTTGCTAAATATGTTGGCTAATTTGTCCCCCATACAAAAATTGACCTAGATCTAGAGGGAGAAGTTGAGTAGAGTCTTGGTTGAATAATTATCTAGTAGTAGAAGGAGCAAATGGGCTTCAAGAAGACCTAATGACATCTACAAATTTTGAAACACTTTAAGTAGGATTAAAGTGTTAATTTAGTGATCTTTGATAACTAGAACATCACAACACATCATGAAAAAATGAATGGTTCAACTTGATTATGTATTTTATAAGTATGCTCAAGAAGGCTTCTAAAGATGAAGGATCACATGGGTTAAATGTATTTAGTGCCAAGATCATTCTCTATAAATTTCATGTCTTGATGAGTTATCTATACCAAGATATAAGCATTAAAAATTGAAAAAAAAGAGTAGAAACATGCACAGGGATGTCAAGTTAAAGCCTCAAAAAATAACCATTGGGTTTTAAATATTTCTAAATATCTTTAGGGTTAACATGCAAGTGACAAGTGGCATAATATTGCGAGTAGAATTTAGATCCAATGACATTCCTTGAGTTAGTGGGTCTAAGTAGATCAATGAAGCATGCTAAATCATACAAAGTAGATCTAACAACAAGTGGTAGGTCAAAAGGTCAGTAGATCTTAGGATTAAATTCATAGTTGAAAAGTGTCTTAAGTACGTTAGACTAGAAAAATATCTATGGCTCATATTCATTCATACAAAGAAAGATCAATTATATGAGCAAGAACAAGAAGTCAATGGAACTCAAATCAAGTGTGAGGCCATAAAGTGTCTAAGTTTAATAGTCCCAAATCAATAAGTCAATGTCTAATAAACAAAGATGAGCCCAAGAAACTTTTGATGTAGGTCGATGAAACTATTTTTAACCCAAGAAAGTAAATGCATATGAGACAAGTTTGAAGATGATCTAGGTTGAACTAGAATGGAAATTTCAAAGATCAAACATCACCATTAGAGATATATGGAGGTAGAATAGGAATTTTAGACCTATTACAAATAAAAGAGTGGCAACTTGTTGTTAAACCAAGGTCAAACACCTATCAAGATTCATTTAATCGACATTAATACTATAGGAAACCCAATAAATGGGATTTATTTTCATCTATAGTAGACCTAAGTTTAGATTACAAAGTGAGGGTAAATATTTTTGGTTATGGAGAAGTGTCTCTTCCTTCTACATGGTCTTATATTCAATGTAAATTTAATTTTAGCTGCTAAAAGCATACTTAAGCATGGTTTTTTCAATTCTATGAATATAAGGACCTTGCCCTCATAATAAAGTAAGTGGAGATGGCGTGGAGGATCAAAACAAAGAGAGTTGGTGGTTGGAGAATCAGTTAGAGTGTTGATTTTATTTTCGGTCCTTTAAATATTTTTTCCCAATAATAAGCCCATGACTCATCATTCAAAATAGATTCTTACCTTCTAGTGGATCTTTCAGCCAATGAGAAAGATTGAAGATTATTGGAGACAAATTTAGGTTAACTTAGTAATGAGGGATAGTCTATATTGGATAAAAATATGGTGGAGATCCCAAAAAAGGTGATAACAACTCATTGATGGGTTCTACATGCATCCCTTCCTATCTTTCTCATCCCATTATACTATAAATATAGGCTTCTAAGCCTTAGAAATGATCCCTCTGTTGGGCATGACTAGGCTCTACCAATATTGAGTTTTGTAACCTCTTGAGATGAATATATGACTATTTCAAATTTCATTATTCTAGTATAGTGTGTTAATGTTAGTTTGATTTGCATATGTGGTATAAATCTCTCCCTTGTCAAGTCTTAATCTCACCTAGATACTAGTTCATCTTGTTATTCAAGTCATGTGTAGTGTTTAATATCATTTGATTGAAGCTATCATGTAGATACATTGATTGGTTAGTGCCTTGAACCAAGCCTTTCCATCACTTCCCTCAATTTTTGATCACTTGGTAAACCTTTTCATGAAATATTAATGCATAAAAGACATTTTGAGTTGTAGATTCAATCTTTTACTTGACTCATTAGTTTTTTTAGAAATTCAAATAGAGTGGATGAACAATCATTTTAGGTGCATCACCAACATTAGCTTATACTTCCATTTTAGTTATATTTCTCTCCCTTTTCACCCTAACAACTAGTAGGTTTTAGTGGAAATGAGCTAAGTGATACATTAGAGGAACTAGCCTCATTAAAAATCCTAGAGGTTTAACCTAAGATTAGGTAACCCAGAGCCTAGGGTCATTCCCATGTTGGAATAGATTTGAGTAGAGGACTTGAACAATCCTTTGTTAAATTAGGGTGAAATATAGGTCTACAACAATTCTTAGGATTTCATTAAGATATTTAGTATTTTTATTAATAAGCTTATGAAATAATGCAATTTATTGTACTTGATTATAGTCTATTTTCTCATTTTTTTTGTTTCCCAAATTTAATTATCATAATATTCTTCTGTCATAACCTTATCAATGTGTTTTTCATTGTTAACATGGGTATCATCATGATCTATAGTATGAGACCCATAATTAGTTTGAGACATATTAGATGGTGTGATAGGAAGATCAATGTGTTCAATAGGAACACCTCTCAATCAAGGGCTAAGCCTAACTTACATATAAAATAATAGAAGTAAGAAATGAAAAATTAAATTAATCTAAAACCCTAGCTAGTTGAAAACCTTAAGAATTTGAAAAAATGCATTCATAGAAATAAAGTTCACCAAATTTTTAACCTTAAATCTGGTTTTAGATAAAGGTTAACTAGGGTTAAATGGGTATATAAAAATTACAATACACAAGGGTGATAATTATATCTACAACCGGCCATTTGGGTGCTAAACTTAGATATAACATATGCTTAATTTATAAAATTGAGAATAGGCTAAATATAGAAAGTATAACTAAGCTATGTATGTAAATGACAAAGAAGTAATGTAATTATTTTTTTCTGATGATAACATAATGATATATTTAGAATAGGCATACATTAGACTAGAATATGATTTTGGAACATTCATCAGATTTAGATTTGGATACTTCTAGAGCCATAGACACTAATGTCATTTTAGGATGGTTATCTTCATGCTACTATCAGAACTCAATGTAAGTGTCTTATGTAGAATACCTACTATAGAAGTATGAGACCACTGAGATGTTTCTATGTTTGAATTCATTTTTTCTCTAGTGTATTTAGATATGGGTCATGGACTATCACTCTTCATGAATGTCAAAACCCTAGTTCTTTATCTTCATGGTTACCTTGGGAAAAAATGGGTTAATAAGCACACTATATCAATATGACAGCAAAGAACTCTCTATCAGTGAGTGTTTCCTACATACTCAATACTATGAAAAGGGCCTTAGATTAATATATTTCTCCCATACATGTTAGCTTGTGTGTGAATCATGAAATGTGATAAAATTAAGGAAAATAACGACCTATCTTATAACTTAGAAAATATAGCTCTTGGGTTACTCCTTCAATACTTCAGACTAGTATATGTGTTATCCCTATCATTGATATTAAAATATGATAAAATATGGAAGCTTTTACTAGTTGAATGCTTGATATAATGCTTTGATAAGTTGCCTTGGTCTTTTTTAGGTTTTTCCTGGGTGAAGAATGAATGAGGGTTGATCTTGTATCTATATCAATCACTTTGGAGAAATAACCCATATTAAATAACTTAGTCTGACCATTAGGATACATTTCATTTGAAAAATATATGACTTTAGGGTACTAGACACTTGTGTCAAGTCAATACACTAGCATCAATGCTAGTGTCTATCCCAAAGGTTAGTGTTTATAGAGAAGGAAAATGGGTACAGGGTTAAAAATTATAGTGGTAGAAGATAAGTATATTTTAAGAATTCTAGGAAAGATATAAGCCTAGGTAATCAAAATAAGACTCATTAGACTAATAGATAGGCTAATGGGCTTAAGATGGAGTAGATGCAAGACATGTAAAAGTGGGGAAGGTCTAGAATTGAGAATAATAAGCAAGGTCTAAATTTTTCAAGTGTGCAAGACTAAAGTTCTATTTAATCCATAAATATTTTCTATAATGTGTTTTATTTATAACCGATATAGAAATAGGATAAAATATAGAAGCTTTGCTCACTTGAGTGATTTATAGGTGAGTAATGATTGAGGATTAATAGTGTATTTATACCAATCCCTTTGGAGAATATCTCACTTTAAATCACTTAGGTTAACCATAGGTATATGTTTCATTTTCAAATTAGATGACTTTATGGCACTGGACACTTGTGTTAGAATATGAAACTTGTATTGATGTAGGTGTTTGATTGGGATGTAAGTGTTTGGGTAGTTAGAAAATAGGGGTAGGTCCAAAACTTGAAAATATGGAAGATAAGTAGGTTTAGAACATTATGGAAAAGATAAAAACCTTGGGTCATCATAATGACATTGGTTAAACTAAGAGATAAGAAATGAGGCACAAAGAGATTATGTATGTGGGCCTTTTGGTAGTAGGGAAGGTTTAAAAGCTAAAGGTATATCCATGATATGTATTTTTCAATTGCACAATACTAAGGTGATATATAATTCATAAATAATGTCTACAATATAATGTGCATCTATCAGTATTCCATAAGTTTAATTGGTTTTAATATTATCTAAAGATATGTTGTATTTTTATTGCTCTTGATCTAGATATGTTGCCTCTTTTGAAATGGAAATTACATCACCTTCATGATAAAATATAATGCAACCTTTATGTTTATCAATAATTTCTCTTGGGTAGATGTAGGGTAATGGGGGATGAAAGTGGGATCTTAAATGGCCAATTTTGTTTCTAAAAATAAAAATATTTTAACTTGGAAATAATTTTAGAGACATTTGGACAAAGAACTTTATAATAGCGTAATAATATGAATTGTGGAATTTTGAATTTAGTTTATAAATTTTATTTTTTTATAAATACCTAAATGAGAAAAGTATGTGTAATTGATACATTTGTGACAAAGGCATTTATTTTGAAAAATAAAAAGACTACATGTGCACAGATACACATTTTTTGTGGTAAATGATTGAATTTTTTATGAATTTCATATATGGATAGAGTAAATGTCAAATATCATTCATAATATATTTTCTTAATTGTTTAATATGTATGTGTTGGGGGGGGGGGGGGGGGCATGTGTGCTTTGTAAATAATTTTACAATTTAAGAAAACTAGAAAATTGAAACAATAAGTATATGAAGACAAGTTTTTGACCTTAACTTCATTTGTTGTTTTTAAAGCATAGTCAATGATGTATAGATTTTTGAGATATAGGTTTTACAAAAAGTTTATTAATGGTGAAAATTTTATTTATACTATTTCTAACAATATATGCATGAACCATAATAAGGTGTGTTAGGTACAAATTAAGAAATAATTACAAATGTTGATTTAAAATTAAAAAAAAATATAATCAGAAATTAAATTATCTTGCCTACAAAATGATATATTTTTTTAAAAACTAATTAAATATACCTAATTATATATGCCTAGGAAGATGTAAAATACACAATAGTTTACTAAAACTCATGTTGGCTGATCCATGATAGGTTTTAGGGTAGGTTTAAACCCCTCAAGCCTAAATCAAAACCAATTTTATAGGGAAACTTTAATATTCAGTAGGGCATACACCCTTATGTAAATTGTGTACACCATTTATAGAGGGCACAAACCCTTTATAAAAGGGTGTGTGCCCTTTAAACAACATGAAAATGCTTTAAAAATGGTGTGTGCCATTTATGGAAGGGAACACACCCTTACATAAAGGGTGCGCACCCTATTTTTAAGGAAAAGGATTAATAAATGTATTAATCCATTGCTAACTACCTCTACAAATGTGTTGATTTTCAAAAGAGCACACCCTCTTTGCAGTCCATAACAAAATAGTACAAATTCATTTGGACATGAATTTTACTCTCTCATTTTTCATTTTACAAACTTGGTATTATTTTTTACTACTAACAATCTACAAATTCTTCATTTACTTTATCTTAATTATTATAAACTCTTTAATTTTTATTCTAATTAGAATTAAAAGTGAAAAGATAGATCATGGGTCAGGTAGTCACTTTAAAATATGAATTAAGGAGATAAAAATGAGGAAATTAAAGTCAAGATATAAAAAAAGAAAAAAAATACAAGAAGATAGAATATCATCCATAAGTTCTTCTAGACAAGGTGAAATTACTTCCACACTAAGAAATATCTAAATTGAAAATAACATTCCCAATTCTATGGAATTTAATTTAGATACATCTTGACATGAGATAAGAGTTAATAAAACCTTGTTGAATGATGATATTCAATATGTAGAACATGTAACTAATGAATTTGTATTGAGTGATGAAATTTTTTTTGAAACACAATATAATGAAACATCCATCCATATTGAAGTTTATGATCATGATGATAATTAACCTCACGTAATGAACCAGATTCATCTCTCTCTTAATGAATATTAATTTATATGGCATGTAGATTCTAATGTTAACCAACAATCGAATATCCCTTCTATGCTATAAGTGCTAACACCATTGAATTTAATAAATAATATATATCCTTCACTCACACCTACAAGGAGAATCCAATGAACACAAAGGTATTTGATTGAAATAAATGAGAAGATATTAGAATATGTAAGGTATAATGTCAACATGAATAATTAAACATCACGCTCAATGTGTATGTGACTGTGCATTTGAGGATAAAATCCATAAAAAATAATGCTAACTATTTTTTTAAATGATGAAAAAGAAAAAAATGTGCCTTATGATGCATTATTTAGGGTTAAAAACAATAACTACAGAGGTAATAAATAATGCAGTAGTAGGGAATCTAAATAATGCACATAATGCAATAATTAATATAACTCTAATAAAACATAGTAATTTGGCAAGATGAGTAATAAAAAATTCTATAGTAAGTCAACATCTAGAGGCCAATTTATTAGTCAAGCAATTAAAACTCTCAACTTGAATAGGGAAATTGTAATAAAAATTGTAAAAGAAATAAAAATACTCGATGACCCATTACTTAGATTGTTGGGAATTTAGTAGTAGACTCCCATGGAAGGACAAGATATTAGTTGAAAGAACAAGAAATTTGATTGGAAAAAAATGGTATGACAAAACAAGTGTATCACCTAATATAAAATATCTTGTTAAAATAAAAAAAGGTTCAAAAAAACATAAGCCACATGAAAAACATTTCTTGGGCTTGACCTAAACAAAATTTTATAAAAGGGTTATTGAAAAATTTAATGGGAAATTGATAATTAGACAGAGGTCATTTGAGATGTGTAAGGATTTCTATGTTAAAATCAACAAAACATGCACCACATGTTATTTTAGGATCCATGTTGAATTTTTTGTGTATTTTTATGTTTTCATTATATAAGTTGTGATTTACATATTGATAAGATTATGTAAGAATATATGGTGCCTTCTCCATCTAAAGCAATAAAAGAATTAATACCAAGTATTTTGTGTAAAAGGCCTAAGGCACATTATTTTTCCAAATAATTATTAGATGAAATATGTAACACTTGTGGTGGTTTTTCACATTTGACTAATTATATTCACTAATAAATTTAACATGAATTTGGAAAGTAAATAGTTGATTTTAATAATTAAAAATCTATAAAGTATTCATTAAAATATGGAAGAGAGTCATCAAGATGTGAGTTGGTTACAACCCAAGTATCTACATCTAATTTCATGTTTGATTTAAGTAATAATATTATTTATGATTATGTAAGACACACACCAAAAAATTGGTTAGGTAATGAAATCATGTTTTTTAAGGACAACTTCCTAATTGGAACTATTGTTTTAGCTGTGGACTTTGATGAAAAATATACAATATAACCACAAAATTAGTTCAATCCCAGTACTATAATTCAATTCAAGTTGAAAGTTTTATGCATATTACATTCAAACATGCACCTAATATTACAAAGGAAAATATAAATATTTTGAGGTATTACCACTTTTATTATTTATTTATAATGTAAATGTATCATTAAACATTAGTGATATTTTAATTTTTTACTACATTTCCTAAAAAAATGATTACATTTTAAATGTATGGAATTTTTTCACATTAATTGTACTTGACAACAATGATAAGGGAATAAAATACTATCTAACACTCTAAAACTAATCATCTTATGTCTGAGAGAACATAATAATCAATATATTTTTTCACTCCATAACTACTTTTCTTTTGACCAAAATTATTCTCACTATCCCAACTCATTTTTTGCTTATATATTGCATTTAAATGGTGGTTTAAGATTGCATTTCCCTAAGAGGTGCCTAGTCTTTAATTTTTTAACTCCTTTGTGTCTAAATCAAAACAACAAAATACATCAAAAAAATGTATGTTTGTTATACTTAAAAATAAAATGAAATTTTTATTTTTGTAAAATACTTGGATATATATTTTATCCCCATAATTGTCCTTACTAGCTTATTCACCTTATAATCAAGGCAATGTGGTGCAATTGTAATATTGTTTTTTGAAGATTAAAATGAAAAGGAAAATTTTAAAAATTAAAAATATTTATATATATATATATATATATATATATATATATATATATATATATATATATATATATATATATATCTTATCTTTGAAAATATCATTTTTTTAAATTACAAAATGTGGAATGAAGTTTTATTCAATTAAATGCATTTTGATCTTAATTACCTATATTATTATCTTAATTACCTATATTATTATCCTAATTACCTACATTTTTTATCTTAATTGCCTACATTGTGATTGTGATTCATCTATATGAGTTTAAATCACATTCCCAAGTTTTTTGGGTTTTAAGATATATATCACAAAAACTATCACAAATAACTTCTCAAGTTTACTGAATTAATTTATAATAATATTTTTTTTCTAGACATATTTTCAAAACAAAAATCATGAAAGCTAAAAATTATTTATCCATTCATTGACACAATCATGGTTAAAAACTTCTTTATTTATGAATAATTTGAATAAGGATAACGTCTTTAATAAAAAAAATAGATAATAATAACATATAATACATAAATATGTATGCATAAATTATAACAGTGTATGATTCACATAAATATGGCCCATATCTATGTACAAATTATTAACATATAAAAAATTAGCCATATAAGCATAAAAAGTGGCCCATATTAGCATACAAAATAAATGGCTCCTATAACTACCCCTAAAATAAAAATTATCTCTCACTCTACTCATTACCCCGAAAAAAATTGGGCCTCATCACCATATATGTAGACCCTAGGGTGTTGTATGTCTCATTACACAAGAAAAATATCCTCTCAGATTATGAGTGATCAAATTTATGTGACATAGCCTCATAAAATTGTGGCACTTACACAACATAAAAATTAGAAAATTTAATGCACTAAAATGATATATGGAAAATATAGATTTTCCAAGAACAAAATTTTTCAGCAAGGTGATTTTGGACTTAGTGCATGTCACCTAAAGGGATGTGTGGCATCAAATATATTAGTGATGGAGAATCCTATGGATCATACATATAAGGTTATATCTATATGTACATTAAAATATAAATATTATGTATATTATCATTACTTTAATTAAAGAAAAGATAGTTTTACTATATGTGATCACTAGACTTTGCCTCTAAATCAATTTGTGCTAGATAGATACTATATTTTGGGATGTAACTGCAACATCAGTCACATGTTGTTGTGATCTATGAGGGGTACCCATAACATCTATCATCATATATAAAAATAACAAATGAAATAAGTAACTATGAATCAATTAGAAATAAATATATTTTAATATAAATCCCAATTATTTCTTCTACATAAAGAGAGATAGATAATAATATGGAATTATAATGCTAATTCCAATTTTATCATAGGATTTTTGTATTCTATAGGAAGTGATAATAGCATCTATCATCATATATATAAATAAATAATGAAATAGAAAAATTACAAAACCTATTTAATGTAGCTTAAAATTATTCCTTATGTACATAAAGAGAGAGTGAAAGAGGGATAAAAAGAGATAAATAAGAATGAGAATGAGAGGTGCCACGAGAGTGAGACAGAGAGGGAGAGATAAATAATGCAATATTCTCTCTCTTTCTCTTCCTCTACCTTCTTATGTCTCTATCTTTTGCAAGAGTAGGGGAATGCCAAGCAAGTAAACAAACTAAAAATATGTTGTATAAAAAAATATTTAAATGATATATAAATTTGATAATTTACTTTCCTAACCTGAGTGTGGGATTTTAGGTCTAATCACAGCCTCAACAACAAAATCCAAACCAGACGGGGTACCTAAATATAAATTATCATCTATACAAGTAATAAATGAAATATTTAAAATAGTAATAAATTATATAAACATATATTAATAGATAAAATTAATATTACTTTACATAAAAAAATTATAATTATTTAAACACATATGAATACATATGGTGAAGTAGATAAGCCCTTTTATCTAGTTGTGTACTGAACTAAGGTGGAAAATTAAATACAAATAGACTATACTCTGGCATAATAATTTCCTAAAGTGTTGAATCAAATGTAAATGGAATATAATGTTATTTAATAATGTTTGGAAGTGCTAAATCAACCATATATATCATATACTAATGCATATTAATATGTATTAAAAATTTGTGTCCAGTCTCCAGAGGTGTACTTATTAGATTTGAAGATGTAACCCCTATATGTCTAACCTGAACATATGGTCCAATTTACTTCCTCTCAAATTATGTGAAATTATGTACAATAACTATAGGATATATACTATCTATGCCACTATTAACCATTTTTAACCCCCCAAGTCAAAAAGGTCAACCCTATATTTTAAAACTTAACTTGTCATGCTTGTTAACAATATTAATAGCCATGTTATGACTTGTGATGTCTTGTATTATTTGAGTGATGGAGGTGGTATTTTATTTCTTTCAATGCCTCATGAAATTCCTTTAAAGGTTTTATAAGCTAATTCACTTGGATAACTATCCTATCATGTAAATTGCCCATTATTGTCTTTGGGAACATTAATGTAACTTAGTCATTTTTAAGGTTTTTGGAGAGGTCAAGGTTTATGTTTGAATTGTCATTTTTCCTCTTCAAGGTCATTAAATATAAAATGTAAGTTATCTATATGTGATCAAGGTCATGTCATTATTTTGAGACACCATACGAGGCTTAGTCATGCTTTAGAGGTCATCCAATATGCACAAACTTTATTTACACTTGCCAATGCATTCCAAGGTTGATCAAGTCACTCCTTGAGCTAGTATGAAATATTGTATGTAAAATTTTAATTTTCAAGCATTTTAAGTAGTTATCTAATGTGCATATATGTAATGAGTTTTATTAAAATTTAGATCATGGTTAGTATTTATAGGTCTGGTATAGAAAATAAAATGAATCACTATTTTTTAGGTAGTTTTAGACACTTGTATGGGCACGAAAGGCCCATCCTCAGGTGTAAATGCATGTAGGGGTGTCTCTTCACCTACCTAAAATTAATTTAATGAACAATAATCTTGTGTAGCTCCTAAAAAATCACATCCAAACCTCCATCAATCCCTTGGGAGACTTATAATGATAATCTTCAAATACTTGGTAGGGACAAAGGAGAGAGATTTGTTACCTAATATTGTGGGAAGAGGGAGGGGGTCTAATTTCATTTATATTTATGGCATCGATATGTAGGAAGAATCCTCCTCTTTTATTAATAATTATTAAGACTTCAGGGTGGTATTAATCCCTGCTAAAACCCTGAAGGCTTAGTTTTAGATAGGATCCATATAATTTTGATCTCATTGGTATAATATGAACATTTTTAAATAAATATATATATATATATATATATGTGTGTATGTATGTATATATATATATGTATATATATATATATATATGTATATATATGTATATATATATATATATATATATATGTATATATGTATATATATATGTATATATATATATATATATATGTATATATATATATATATATATATGTATATATATATATATATATATGTATATATTATATATATATATATATATATATATATATATATATATGGGTATACATAGACTTTTAACATCCTTTTATACCATCATCTAATGAATGAAAGATAGAATTAGCATCAGTTATTCATTTTTGGTAAGTTAGAGGCCTATACAAAGGCTTAGGTAGGATTTTTGGCTGATTTTGGATGATATCTCACTTAAATAGACCCTCAATAATCCTTCATAATCTATATAAATCCTATTAAAATAAATTAAAAACCTCTAAGTACATGTATAAATTTAGAGCTTCTTCATGGCCATCATCTTGGGATAGTTTTGCTTGTTGCTAGTTCATTAAAAGGAGCTTGCCACTAGTTTATGTGTACAGAGGAGTTTTAAAAAACTTTTTAAGATCCATGAGTCATTTCCAATTTCATTTCATAATATTAAAAACATTTATAGTGATTTAAGACCTATGCAAAATCCTAAAGACTCAAACCAACACTCACATTCAACACTTGAGACCCCTCAAATGGCATAATGAATAGAGATAGTGAGGAGTTGGTTGACTTTAAAAGGAGATCTAGAGCTTCTCAGAGCCTTAAGAGACACCGTACCATAGATAAAACATGCATCTTAAGGGTTATTTGGATTCACATATAGGTGAGCCATCAAACTCTTATGACCATCTTTAGAAGCAAGTTGCAAAAGACAGGTCTTATGGTGTTAGTTCAGTGTCTCCATATGAAGAAGGCCATTGAGAATCTCAATACACCTTCAGTGAGTGTAAAATTATATTCAAAAACTACCACTCATGTGTATGGGGTAATGAGTTCCAAGTTAGAAATTTTTTCAAGTCAAGGTTGTAAGAGCAAAGTTGGAGGTGAGAATTTTATGTCAAAGGAAAGTATGTAGACCAGAAGAAGGATTTTCTCAACAATGATAGGCTCTCAAAAACTCTCAAACACTACAAAATATACAAAAATGACTACCTAAATCTTGAAATGACTTGAATTTGTTTCATATGAGATTATAACTCTTGTATAGTGATCTCAAGATCTTATGAAGGCTCCAAACATAAATCTACACCTATAGTTCCACTCATGAAAATCTCAAGGTGGACTGCCTAGGACTTCAAGAGGAATATGTATGATTTGATAAGTTCTTAAGATTTAATATATGGATTGAATGCATGTATATAATTCCAAATAATATGAAATATTTTGTTACAGTGTTAATAAGTGACCGAGTAATCTTGATTGAAGGTGGTATATAGTGGAGGAGGTTTTTAGAACCAAGTGGGATCTAAACCCTCTCTTTTAAGGTCTCTCAAGTTAAGAGAGCTTAAATATGAGCATGATAAGAAATTTGAGGTATTTAAATAACAATCTTTAGCATAATATGGATGTTTTAATATTACATAGAGGATCATCTAGGCACAAATGTAGGGGAAGCATAATGAGGAGGTCAAATCAAGTCTAAATCCTTTCGATGACCTATAGGTTTGCATGTAGATAATGAAGAAAGTGTGTATGTATTGAATAAATTAGAAGTATGAAGAGTCCAAAGATATCAAGGAATAATTTTAGATAATCCCATATGGTTTATAAACACTACATGGAGGATAAATGTCAAATCATGGTCACTAGGGTCTTTACTGCAAAGCTATCTATAAACCCTAGTAGTGGGTAAATGTAGGTTACAATGAGTATGAATTGTGAAAACACATGATGAACCATATGAATATGGATTTTGGAGTGACATAGACCTCTCATAATGTGTTTGGGCATAATAAAACCTTTCTAGTAGTATTTTAGGCCTAAATATATCTCTTGACCTCAGCCACACAGTCTACCATATTGAGAAGAGCAATTTTGGATGCTCATATCTTGTACAAGGAGATGCATGGTAAATTAATATATTAATAATAATAAACCATCCCTATGAAATACTAATCCATTAAATTTTTATGTTCATTAAGGGTCTTATCTCTATGAATGATTACTAAGAGTCTAAGCAGGTCTAAACCCTCCCAAACCCCCTTTTAAATATTAATATAGAAGAATTAGAGATTAATGTCTCTAAATGTATTGAAATTGTCATGGAAACATGTGAATAATTTTTTCACTCTAGGGAGGTCCTTTGTATGCCTTTAGGTTGTACTTGCAGCTATACATATGTACTAAACTATGTATATTTACAAGGTTTTGATCTACAAATAGGGTGTTTGATCTCCTCGACAGGTGTGGACTATTAGAGAAGGTGGATTAGGGTTTATTATATCTCTTTAGGTTAAAAAAATTCATGTATTTAACCCTGGAAGTTCTCCTATAGATTTATTTCATGAAGGTAGTTTGAGAATGCTTGTGTAAGATAGTGATTGTAAGAGATACTCAATGACAACCTCAAATAACTAAACTATACACTTTGAAAAACTTCATATATCCTCTTCTTGCATTAATAGATGAATGTGAATTATTGAAAAATTAAATGAGTCTTGATAGGGTTCACAAGTATCTTGAGTGTAGTTAAAACAACTCAAAGGACCCTTTTTTGATCACCAAATTCCATAATAGCTTATCAGTTTCCATGGTCAAAAGTAAGATGGGGAGGTGACATAAAGTGTCAATGAATTTAGATGAGATTGATGATCAATTGAATTCAAATTTAAACTTGTCACTTTCCAAGCCAATAGGAGGGTAGTTTGAAGAAGAATATAAGATGTGTCAAGCAAATAAAGAGACCTCTATGTCATTTAGGAGAGGAATAATCATCAATAAAGTAACACATGTCATTGAAGACCTTATCATACTATTATAAAAACTCCTTCTTGATTATAATTCTTGTCATGAGTGTTTGACACATATCATTACTCTCCTTCATGCCCTTTATCTCTCTCCTTCTCTCTTTCTCTATATGATCTACCTATTTTAGCATTTGTAAGCATCTTCCATAATGACTATGGTGAATCCCTACTCTTTTCTAATGCCTTTGATCAATATACAACTAAATTTGTCTTCTTTCATGGCTAAATTTAGTGTAAATAGTTGAATAGTTGATAAAATAAAGTGTAGACACATGCTCACCTTGGTTTATTGTCTTGTTCTTCTTGATTCCATGTAGTTTAATTCATTATATATGTTGTAGAGAGTGTCATCAAGGGTCACTTATGGATTAGAAGTGGTAATAATCTTCCCTCATAACTCCATAATACCTTACCTCTCTATAAATCATTAATTTAATAGGTGAAAGTTGAGATTAGTGCATTACTTTCAATCCTATAGGTCATAATACGTATGAAATAGGTGTTAGTGATCTTAAGATTTGGTGTATCACCTCCCTAGTTATGTTTATTTCATTTTATTCCTTCTCTTTTTTCCTTTCAATATAGTTGTGAGAATAATTGATACATCAAGGGTATCTATCCCTATAATCTAGATATTCAATCTACCTATTAGGCCACCCATAGCCTAGGATTATCTATACATTAACCCAAATTGTGAAGGCTTGAACAACCTTCCAAGGGAACAAATTTGGGTGATAACAGTTATAACACACCTAGTGGGACATGTCCCAAAGTGGTTGAACAATTTTTGGTGTTGTCCTTCTACATATCAGCCTTTGGATGCATTCAACAAACATCAATGGCAACTCCAAGTTTAATCAGTTGGTTCTAGTAGCCTAGACACTTGTATAAATTAATTTGTATCTTTAATTCACTCTCTTGATGAGGTTTTAATGGTTGATTTTAAAGTAGATTTAAATTTCACTCAAATTTATGAGGCATCTCAAGCCTATAATACTCCTTATATATCTTATCATGACCCTTATCAACCTTATCATGAGCCATATCAGCCATATAATTGTCCCACATTCCCCTAATATGTCTCCAACTATATACCTCAGTAGTCTTATCAAGATTTTTACCCTCCTTGATATCAAGAGTATCACTTGTATCCTCCTTATGAGCCACATAAATCCTATGATCAACCTAAACTTCCCCCATATGGCTATGATGATGCATATGAACGACCTTATCTTTAATGATGTTATCTTCCTCCCCCCCTTTGTTATCTTTCCAAGCTTATCAAGATGAAATGGATGAGATGGAAAATAAGATACTAGACTGTGAAAAAAGGATTTGTTTAACTTATCAATATGAGGAAGTGATTGGTATTTTTCAAGTTGCACTTATATCTTCTAATGATATATTAAAGAGGAATTATTTATGTACATTTGTATTTAATAAGATAGGGAATTGAGAGAGGTAAAAAACTAAGTTGGATCAGCTATTTCAAGATCCCTCTTATATCCCTTACCAACCTTCTTATGTTCATTATCCTTATGAATTCATTAACCATTGTCAATTTGGCCAAGGGATATCCCTATTTATAATTAAGAGAAAAATCCTATACCTATTCAAGAGATTGAACCTTCCTATAGCTCCACTTGATCCTCACCCATCCCTTAAGCTCAATATAATCATGATGATGAAAATATATTAGACTTTAATAAGGTGATTTCCATGTGGAAGGAGCAGAATGAAGAAGTCTTAAAAAATTTATTCCCTCCCCTTCTAGACTCCATAGATGATTGCATTACTCTCAAGACTCGAAAACTTATTCATGAGAAACCTACCATGGATCATACCCAATATCAAATAAATGAACTCCCTTTAACTCCCACCATTTTCCTTATTAAAGAAGAGCCTATTATATGGAGGATAAATGAGGAATTTAAACCTTCAAGTGAGTCTCAAGGAGAGTGTGAAGAGAGTGACTCAAGTGTGTATGAGGAAGATTTAATCATTGGCACCCATTTTGGTGAAGAAGGGGGTAAATAAATTTTAAAAAATGAACATAAAGGTGATCTTGAGGAAAGAGTACAATTTGAGATCTTGGATGAAGTTGAAGTGATTGCTAGAAGGTAAGAGGTTGAACTTGAATAGGTTGACTCCTAATTACATCATGACTACATAGAGGGGCTCAATATTATTGATAACCATATATCTCCTAAAGAGAAATATGACAATGTTAATCAATTTTTCCTCATTCAAATTAACCAAAAAAAGGAGTTAAATGAGGATTGGAATCAGTACATTGAGTCCCTTCAAGATATTGAAGTCCTTGTAAAGGTAAATTTCCCATTAGAAATCATGATCATGAGAAGGTTAATCAAGAAACATCCATTGAAGACCATGATGTAGCTTGGAATGAGTATTCAAAAATCCTTTAAGAGATTGATAAACATGAAGTAGTTAATAAGTAACATGGTAATACCTAATATGTCATAGAGGCTCAAGAATAATTCCTAGATATAGTACCCTTAGATGATTTGCAGTTATTTCAACAATTCAAAATGTGATCACTTGTGAGGCTCTTTTCAAGATTAAGGAGAAACATGGGGTGGGTCTTGAAATATAAGGTGAATATATGTTAATAGGTGAATTTTTTTTTATTGTTACTTAACATTAAATCGTGAAAAGAGGATTGGAAATCAATATGAGGGTGAATTCAAAAATATCAAGGTCTAAAAGACAACTTTACTTATGTAGTTTTCCACCTCATGGAGCAAAATATATCAAAAACTTCCCCTTTGATCTATGAGGAAGAAGATATGTTTATGCTATTTGTACATAATAGGTTTCTTATGTCTTGTTTTCCCTACTTCCCCTTTGATCTAGGAGGAAGAAGATATGTTTAGGCTAGTTGTACATAATAGGTTTCTTATGTCTTGTTTTCCCTAAGTGCTTGGCTAGCACATGTTTTTTGTCTTGTTTTAGTCTTGTTGTGTGTGTTGTTCATTGTCATTGTGTGTTTGGGAAGGTAAATAAGCTATCTTGGCTTGTTCAAGGGTATTACAGACAAGGTCAAGGTTTCATAGTAGTTAGTATTAAGGTTCAAGTGACTCCATTTCCCAATGGAAGGACAAAGTTTTTGGTCTATTAGAATTGAAAAAATTCTAACCCTATGAATGGCTAATTTGTTGACCATTTTTCACCCCGTAGGTCGAAAAGGTCAACCCCTATAGTTTTAAACTTAAATTTTCATTCTTGTTAACCTTGTTGATAACCATGTTATGCATAATGATGTCTTATATTATTTTGGTGAAAAGGAGGTGGTATTTTAGCTATTATAATGCCTTAAATGGTTTGATAAGATAATTAACTTGGTTCACTATCCTATCATGCAAATTTCCCATTATTAAGTGTACTTGGGAACATTAAGGTAACTTAGTAGTTTTTTAGGTTTTTGGAGAGGTTAAGGTTTATGTTTTGTATTGTCATTTTATATCTTCAATGTCATTCAATAGAAAATTTTGGTTTTACATGTGTGATCAGGTTCATGTCATTATGGTGAGCCATCAAATGAGGTTTAATCATGCTTTGGAGGTCATTCAATATGTACTAACTTTAGTTACACTTGACAATGCATTCTAAGATTTATCAAGTCACTCCTTGAGATAATATGAAGTATTGTACATAAATTCTTAATTTTGAAGCATATAAATAGGATATATAATGTGCATTCATATGTCAGTAATATTAGGACAAGTTAGATCATGGTTAGTTTTTATATTTTTAATGTATAAAATAAAATAAATCATTCTTTTATAGGAAATTTTAGGCACTTGTATGGGCATGAAGGGCCCATAATCAGGTAAAAATGCATGTGGGGGTATATATTCACATGTCTTAGTTTAATTTCATGAAAAGAATATTGAAAAGGTCCTAAGAAGGTATAAAATTCATCTAAACCTTCATCAAGCCCTTGGCAAATTCATAATGGCAATCTTCAAATGCTTGTTATAGATAGAGGAGAGAGAGTGGTGACCTAAGATTATGGGAAGAAGAAGTGGGTATAATTTAATTTATATTTGTGTAATTGGTATTCAATAAGAATATTCCTCCTTTATGAATAATTATTAAGACACTAGGGTGGTCTAAAACCCTAGAAAAATCCTCAAGGCTCAGTTTTAGATAGGATCCATGTAATTTTGAACTTTTTTATATAAGATAAACATCTTTGAAAATATATAAGGGTCTACATATCCATTTATCATATTTTTATACCATCATATAGTGCATGCAGGAAATAATGAACATCAATTCTTCCATTTTGGTAGGTTATAGGCCTATGCAAAGGCTTAGGCATGATTTTTAGTTGATGTTGGATGATATATCACTTTATGAAACCCTCAAGAAGACTTAATTATATATAATCCATACTAATATAAAAATATAAACCTATAAGTTCATACATACCTTCCTAGCTTCTTCATGGCCATCATCATGGGATAGTTCTTGTTGTTGCAAGTTCACTCAAAGGAGATTGCCACTAGTTTATGTGTCTAGAGGAGTTTTAAGGCACCTTTTGAGATCCATGAGTTCCTATCCAAAGTAATTCAATAATATTTAAAAACATTATAGTGATTTATTTCCTATGTTTAATCCTAATAACTTGAAGTAGCACTCATAATTAATACTTGAATCCCCTCAGATGGCATGGTGAATAGAGACAATGAAGAGTTGGTTGACTTTCAAAGGAGACATGAAACTTATCAAAGCCTTAATAGATACCATACCATAGATAAAACATGCATCTTAGTTTTCATTTGGATTCATAGAGGGTGAGCCTTCAAACACTGATGACCATCCTTGGAAGCAAGTTACAAGAGATAGGTCTTATGATATTAGTCTAATGTCTCCATATGAAGAAGACCATTGCCAATCTCAATACAACCTCAGTGAGTGAAAAAAAAAGATTAAATCACTCCCACTAATTTGTATGGTTTAATGATTTCTAAAATCATAATTTTTTCAAGTTAAGGTTACAAGAGCAAAGTTGGAGGTGAGACTTTCATGTCAAAGGAAAGTGTGCAAACTAGAAGGAGTTTCTCATTAGTGATAAAATCTCACAAACTCTTAAAAACTCCATAGGATACTAAAAAGAATACCTAAAGTTTGAAAATATTTAAACAAGTTACATTTGAGATTATAACCCTTTTAAAATGTTCTCAAGATCACATGAATGCCCCAAACATAAATCTACACCTACAATTCCACTCATAAGAATCTTAAGGTGGACTGCTTAAGACCTCAAGAGGACTATGTGTGATTTGATAAATTCTTGAGATTTAAGATATTGATTGAATTAATGTATATAACTCCAAATCATGTGAATGAGATTTATAAAATGTTAAGAGGTGATTGAGTAATCTTAATTAAAGGTGGTACATAGTGGAGAAGGTTTTTGGAGCCAAGTGGGCTCTAAACCCTCTCTTTTGAGGCATCTCAAGTTAAGATATTTTAAATATGATCATGATAATACCATTTAGGTATTTAAATATCAATATTTAACATATTAAGGATGTTCCAAGACTACACAGAGAATCAACTAGGCACAAATGAAGGGAAAGCGCAATGAGGAGGTCAAATCAAGTCTAAGTCCTCAAGAAGGGTCACAAGTCTACATGCAAATAATGAAGAAAGTGTACATATAATTTATAAATTATAAGTATGAAGACTCTTAAAACATCAAGGATAAATTATATAAAATCCCATATGGTTTAGAAATACTGCATGGAAGAGAAATATTAAATCATGGTCACTAGGGTCTTTGCTTCAAAGTTTTCTAAAAACCCTAGTAGTGGATACAAATAGGTTTAAATGAGTATTAATGTTGAAAATACATGATGAAACATATGAATATGTATTTTTGGTTTACATATACCTCTTACATCATGTTGGATTAGAATAAAACCTTTATAGTAGTATTTCAGGCCTAAATCTCTCTCTTAACCTCACCCACATAGTCTACCCACTCAAGAAGAATGATTTGAGATGCTCATATCTTGAAAAAGGAGATGAATGGAAACTTATTATATTAAGAATGATATATCACCTATATTCACTACTAATCCATGGAATTTTGATGTTCATTATGGTCCTTAGCTCTATGAATGATTGTTAAGAGTCTAGGCAGGTTTAAACCCTCAAAAAACCCCTTTCGGGGCTCAATATGGAAGAATGAGATATTAGTGGATATAAATGAATTTAAATGGTAATGTAAACACATGAAAAACATTATTAACTTATGGGAGGTACTTTCCATGCCACTATGATGTACTTGCACCTATACATATGTACTAAATTATGTATTTTTCAAGGTTTTGAACTACAAATAAGGTGTTTGATCTCTTGGGCAGGTTTAAATTATTGGATAAGGTTTATTAAGGTGTATTATATCTCCCCAAGTCCAAAAAATACATGAATTTTACCTTATAACTTATCTCATAGGTTTGTTTCATGAAGATAGTTTGAGAATGCTTGTGAAAAACTAGTTGTTACAAGAGATACTTAATGAAAACCTCAAGTAACTAAACCATACACTTTAAAACACTCCATATAGGCTCTTATTATTTGGAATAGATTAATGTGAATTATTTAAAAAGTAAATACATCTTGAAAGGTTTCACGAGTATCTTGAGTGTAGGTAGAGAAACTCAAAAGACGCTCTCTTGATTATCAAAGTCCTTCATAACAGCTTGTCAGTTTTCATGGTCAGATGTATGAAGGGGAGGTGACACAAAATGTCAAGAAATTTGGAAAATATTAAGGATAATTTGAATTAAAAATTAAATTATTCACTTTACAAGTCAAAAGGAGGTTAGTTTGAAGAAGAAGACAAGATGTGTCAAGAAAATAGAGAAACCCCTACACCATTTAGGAGAGGAAGCATCATCAATAAATTAAAACATGTCATTGAATACCTTATGATACTATTCTAAATCCTAATTAATAATTATAACTCATATCATGAGTTCTTGAGACTCATCACTACTCTCCTCTACACCCTTTCTCTCTCTCCTTATTTCTTTCTCTATATGTACTACCTAATTTAGCATTTATAAGCATCCTCCAAGATCAGTATGGAGAATCCCTACTCCTTTTAATGATTTTGATCAATATAAATCTGATTTTAGCTTATTTCATGGCTACATTTAGTGTAATTAGCTGACTAGTTGATGAAATAAAGTGTAGATACATGCTCAACTTGGTTTATTATTTTTTTCTTCTTGCCTCTATGTAGTTTAGTTCATTATTTTAGGTTGTAGAGAGTGTCATCAAGGTTCACTTATGGGTTAAAAGTGGTAATAATCTTCCCTCCTAACTCCATAATACCTTACCTCTCAATAAATAATTAATGTAATGAGTGCAAGTTGAGAGTAGTGCATGTGTTTCATTCTTATAGGTCATAGTGCATATTCAATAGGTGTTAATGACCTTAAGATTTTGTGTATCACCTACCTAGTTAAGTTTATTTCATGTTAATCATTCTCCCTTTTCCTTAAAATCTATTATTATATATTTGTGATACTAATTGATACATTAAGGGAAGCTAACCTTATAATCTAGAGATTCAATCCACCTATTAGGCCACCCATAGCCTAGGATTGTCTCCATGTTACCCCAAACTATGAAGGATTTAATAACCTTCCAAGAGTGATTATTTAGCTGATAACAACCACCACATGAAGAAACAATATTAGGAGGGACACTACTATATATGCCACCACTTGTATCTTATGTACAACTATTTAGTGTATGCATCCCATGGTTAATAATAACATGTGTGAGAATACTAACTACCTCAAGAGTGTCCATTTCAATACTATGATGAAAATTTTTAGTGATCAAAGTGTGTATAATTGTCCTTGTGTTTATTTTTTCGTGTTTTTGGAAGTTTTGGTACCACTTAGCACCAGTTCTATCAAATGAGGACCCACCTCACCTAAATTGGGAGGCTTTAATGTCAAAATAATCTAGGATTTATTGTATATTTATAAAAATATATAATGCAACCTCATTACTGCATGGAGGCTCATCAAACACTATCTACCATGTATCTTAAAAGTTGTTTTTAATATTGTCATGAACACACCAATCAATTATAATGTTTTTTCAACTCATTAGTGGTGGTTTGGTGGTTTTAGGAATACCATATAGTTCTTATTTTTTTAATTTTTTTTTAAAAATTTACTCATATAAAAATTTATCATGATAATTTTCTTTCAATACCTCTCTTTAATACATCATTACATCAAGTTGGGAAGTGATATTTCCCACTTTATTGTAAATGGCTTATAATGTATCAATAAGTGAATTATGTACACTATGATTTGAAGAGTCACATAGACTATTGATGAAACTTTTCAAATTTTTCCACTTTGAATTATATTTTTCATATAATTCAGCTTATTCTTATTCAAAGTCAAAATAATGGGGATTTTCATCATAGATTTTTTTTAGAGGGTTTCTTCAGAAAATGGGTCAAATGGATTAAGTATATAAATTCATAAAAATAAACAATTATATTATATAGTTTAATTTTTTCAAGAGATAAATGTAAATTTCATATCAACACCCTCTTACCTTGTGATTATTATTAAAAATGCATCATAAAAATGCTTTAAAAACCATAAGCATGCCCTCTGAAAAAAATACCAAGATAGTGATGCAAGTGTGAAAAATTTATGGTGATGTAGGGAGTCTAATAGCATGAAATAAACCAAAACTCAGAGGTTTTGGCTGATATATAATTCAATAACACAAAATAACACAATCATATAATGCTATCTCTAGGAAGAGATGTTTTATTTCTCACAAAATTGTAGAAAACATATGCTTATCTCTGGGAAGAGATGTTTGATCCCTTTCTTAGGATACATCTATTTTTATACATAGTTTTAAGGTTAGAGGAGGATGTTTAAGGTCACCAATTTAGAGTGAGATGAAGTGGTTTGACTTCCATGATTTATAGCAACATAGAATTTGATAAATTACTATTTTTAGAAACTTTCTACTTTTAGATAGCACTATTAAAATTAAAATTATGGGAACTTCCATTGGGTTTTTGAGGGTAAAAATCCACTAATAATATATACATGCCATCTCATATCATTATACTTGTTATTATATTCTTGATGGTTTGAACGGGGAGTCAAATGGAGATATGGTTCAAAAGTTGTCTCCCAGAAGTTCTACCACCAATTGGGGTAGAACCGTCACCTGAAGTGTGGCCCAGATAATGAAATCCATTCATTTTATTCTTCAAAAGTATGATCAACAATTTTATAGTGAAATTAAACATACCGTTTTCTATTTTTTATATCAATAAAGCTCATACACCCTTTATGAGAAAGGGTATACTGTGTTTGTGAAAAAGGGTGTATTCCATTTGTGAAAAAGGGTGTATAACCTTAAGGGACAAGAATGACCCACATGTTATTTGGTGTGTTTTTTAAAGTGTGCACAATTTTAAAAATGATAGACACACTTTGCATGCCCCATTTTTGTCCCTCAACTTTCTACATTTACATCCTATTGATTTTAATTATGATCCTCAATGCATAACAATATACAAAATTACATATGAAATAATTTTTGATGTAAGATAAAAATTTGTGAACTAGATAATATTCTTAACTTGGTTGATTCCACACATGTTTTAGATACATTAGTTTATTCTATGTGTTGAATTTTATATCTAAGAGATACAATAAATGATGTAGAATAAAAGTTTCTTTTCTAAATAGTCAATAACCTTGACATCAATAAATTAATTTCCATCTATGTGAGTAGTGAAAGTGAAAGGATATTGATATGAGTAAGGGATTTTAATTTCCTCCTTTATTAATATACTTGTAACAATATATTTTCTAGGAATCTCTTGCTTTTGAACCTCTTTTGTTAGAAACCCTTTCTTAAAGATTATTTCTTGCTTAGGATGCACTTATTTTATAACTTCTCCTATTTTAGATTTTGTAAAATTTGTTATTCTAATTTTTATGTTAGAAATTTTTATTTATTAATTTTATATTTTAATAAGTGGTATCTTTCCACTTTTTCCTTTTGTAATCTTTTTTGCTATAATTTTTCCATTTTAATCATCTTGTTCTAAATTGTGATTTTGTATCCATATTTTATTTTATTTATTTTTATTTTTAAAAATGTACTTTAGAAGATGAAATAATAATTTGAGTGGTTTTTTTATTGATGTATCTATTATATTATCACCACTAACAATTATATTTTTTAATTTATCTTTCAAATTCAAACAACTATATCTATGATTCTCATTCATTCAATGATAGACACAATAGTGTTTTGATCTTATTAGAGGTTATATAAAATGCAGTTTAATAAATTTGTTTAGAATCATTTCTCCTAGAATCTCACTTGAAATTTTATTAGTGTTTTTCATACTTTTTTAATCACTAGTTGTATATTTATTTTGTTGAAGCTTCCAATTTTTATATAAAGGCTTATAAGGCATAAAATTTATAGATGAATATACCAATTCATGATTAATACTATAATATTATAGAGTATTAGTATATGTTATCTAATTTTAAAATGATGTGGTATTTGGGATGAAATACTAAAGATTTTTCATAGTGATGATTTTATCTTGTAGGGCTTCACAATATAAACCATAAGTACTTATGATTGAATATGCATACAAACACCATCAAGAGGATATATGGGTGGTGGAGGGGGTTGAGTAAGGACATGTTGGTTACATTAATTTGTCACTATAGGAAATATCACCTTACCTCTTGGGATAATTATAATATGGTGTAATAACCTAAAAGTGGTATTTGGATGCTACGAGTGATACTTGAAATAGCCTATTCCTAGTATATCCCTAGGCCTATCCTAGAGCCTTTATCACACTTTTAAATCAATTGTGAAAACCAATTACATATTATATCAAATCAAACATAGTCCCATAATATCTGTCTTAGATCCCAACCTAGTGTGCCCAATAGTTTACCAGCTAGACACTAACACCACATTAAGGACACTAGAGCCACATGGCACTAGTGTCCCCAACTTGGTGCTAGTGTCCCTTGTTGTAACTCTCTTAAACATGTATAATCTTAAATGTGTTCCCATACTAAGGTTGACCTAATTAAATTTTATCATCTTCACAAGATATGGTTATCTATAAATACAAGACCATTTAACCTATATAAACTAGATGGAAAATAGATGCAAAAGAATATTTGAATAAGAAATAAGTTGATCAAAATTAGGGTTATTAATCCCTATTCTACCCTACTTCTACATATTACCATATACAGTTATCCTAATCCCATATTTCAAATATTTTTAATATCAAGCACACTCAAGGCATTCAAGACCACTCTCATTCTAGTATTCACTTGCACTTGTAATTACACCAAGCACTGGGTAGGAGAACTACATCAAGCTTGATCACTCTTTAGAGTACTGATATGTAGGAAACTCTCTTCATAAGGGGTTTTTAAGATGTCCATACTATCCTACTAATGAACACACATTTTTATTTCATGTCATACTTGAAAGGAAAATTAGGGTTTGCATATTAAATTATATGTTCTAAGCACAATACAAAGTTATATATTTCATGTGCACAAGAATAGAACCCAAAAACATAGGCACAAGTGCTCTCATAAAATAGGAACAATCCTAAAAATAAGATACTAATGCCATTTTTAGGACACTAGAACAATATGGTGTTATTGTCTAGGTGGGGCACTGCTATTTAGTGAATAATTTGACCCAAGGACCCTATAGATGACATTTAGGTTTGTCAAAACCCAATTTTTAGAACCTAGTTCCTTTATGATAGAAATTTTATATACAATTCTTTATTTTCATCTATTATTTACTATTTTTATAAAGTCAAATAAATTCAAAATATTAAAAAAAAATAGTTGTTAATTATTGCATATTATTTAACTGATTTAGACAACTCGGCCCTTTAATATAACTTATGATTTACTGTAGTAAAACCTTAAAATTTTAACTCGTTTGATGAAAATCCATTAATAAAGGAAACTCTCACAATATAGACATCCTCACCCAGGATATATGATTAGATCCTTACAACCTAGTTACCACTACTTTTTAATTCAAAAGAGGCTTACATTCATAATTATGACATAGATTCATAGACCACTACAAAGGAAGATCAACCACCTATAGATATTGATGATTATTTATGTGGATTAAGTTTTACACTAGTGGGAAAAAGAGAGTACAAAGATAATTCAATGTCACTTATATGGGATCCTATACTCAGCTACAGTCAATAATATATCCATTGATAAATTTAGTACATATGGTCACATCCATGGATGTTGATTCAGTCATACAAATTTAGACAGGGAGTTCATAAGATAGTCCACACCATATACTACAATTACTATTGAATAAAGGATTGATGATATTACCCATTGTCTAGCATAGATTAGTTATCATATTGTCACCATAGGAAAGGTGACCTCTTTACCACTTTCATAGACTCATAGGACATGATACAAACACATGCTTAACATTGTAACATAAACTAAATAATTTTGAGTCTAAGGGAATTATCCATATCATACAACCTCCACCTCCACATTCACCACCACCATTTGTATGATTGTGATAGAGTAGTCACCAACACATATATTAATGACATGATCCATTGACTATACAAATATTTGTATTATATACATATCTTCCCCATGTGGCTATAAATTAGGATTCTAATCTTAATAATTTTAATTTGGAATTTTTACACCATATTGGTTATAAGGAGAGAAATATTCAACATGTTATACACTATTAGGATTCCATTTGACACATTACACTACTAGTTACATGTAGCCCCAAGGTTTCTAATACATTAATATTCATTTTGACTAGAGACACTCATATACAAGTTACACTTGGTAGTACATGGTTACAGGTGATGGATGACATAGTTGATTGGTTAGACAGATGCTTGAAATTTACACATGATAGAGACATGGTTTTCATCTTACATGATGACATAGATGAGAATCATAGGTTTCACATAGACATTCCATTGTTTAATTTGGTTTAACCTAGGACTATGTGAGAGGCATCTTACATGGTTGAGAAACACACCATTTTCATGCATAGACTCCAGACTCATACAAAGGATAATACCCCACTGATACATAGATATTGGTATAATTATAATGATGATGATGACTTATTTGAGTTTTGATAGATTTAGTATCTGATACTAGATGATCTTCCATTAAATCCACTATTCAATTATCCACATCCCATGGATGTGATGTTAGGACTATAAGACATTAGAATTTTCTTGTTTATTATTTAATTTACATTTATTGTATTTACTTGTGATACTTCCCTCTATCTCTCTCTCCTTGTGCATATTTTATTTTCATTTGCTTATATGTAGTTTATATCTAAAAAATACAAAAAATAATATAACATGTCAAAATATAGAAACCTTCAAATATTACTTTGAAAACACAAAATTTATAGCTTATATAGATTGATATGTTTACATTTATACTAGTTTCCAAATATTACATATTGCTATCTATTTTAGTATAGTCAATTTTATCATTTGTGTGTGTGTGTGTGTGTACTTCACTTATTATTTTTGATTTCTTGTAGATTACATGTAGGGATTTATTCCACTACACTAATCTAGATTTGATATCATCTACTCATTGGGGGTATATACACTAATCTAGGTTTATTATTTTGGTACATCCACCCACTCAGGGGAATCTCATACATAGTTTATATTACAAGGTTCTATCCTTACATTCTATAAATTATAATTTACACATTGATATATATATATATATATATATATCATTACTACTCATCTCTCATATTTTTTTCCAACTATTTAGTAGTTTATAATTATCATATGTACATCCTTGCATTTACACATATTTATACTACATAGTTATACATGCTTTCATTTCTAGCTTTCCTAGTTTAGATTTTATTGTGTTTCCTATGCTTATTCCATTTTTAGGGAATTTAAATATGCCATTAATATTTAGATCTATGTCACTTCTATGTTTTTATGCCTTGGACATGTTCCTATGTCCCTTGTGTGTGATTTATTGATTGTATATGCAGACATTTGAACATGTCCTTCTATGTGGCTCTAATTCAAATTGATTTTTTCTTACATATGTAGACATTTAAACATATCATTTTATGTCTTCATTCTCATATTTAGAAACATGTTCCCATGTCCCTTGTATTGTTGCTCCTTGTCCTACTTTTATGTGCCTCATGTATTTTGTATATATGCTTCCTTGTATGCATCTTCACCATGACACTTGTATTTTCTTTTTACACACACAAATTTTCAATCCCATGAGGGACCTCATGTATCTATCCTTCCTGCTTGGGTGTTGTGATCGGCATCATTCCCTATCCCCATAGGTAGCTACTTAAATTTTCTATTATACACATTGATTACATCTATCTTAACACCTTTCTATAATTCTAGATCACAACATACATCTTAAATTACCTAATTATGTTGATATTCTCTTATATTATGATGTTATGTTTTAACATTATATTATAATATTATACAGTTATCATATATATGCTATGAATAACACATTTTATAGAGCTACTTAATTTTAAGATAGTTCTTACACAGGTTCCATAACTACCCTCAAAAGAAGAAGCATTCACAGGGGTTTATCATAATGATCAAGATCCTACATTACTATTCATAGATTATTTTTAGTACACAGGTTTAGTTTCATAAATTAGACATAGGAAAAAATAAGGACTTAGAAAGCAGGTTAGATTATATAGATTTTAGACTAGATAGATATTAACACCCAAATTGGGACACTAGCACCACAAGGTACTATTGTCTAGTATCCCCAACATTAGGGTAGTCCATATTAATGATAAAAATACACTAGGTAAATTACATATTTGCATAAATATAGTCACATGATTGACAATTATGTTCATATTTTACTTAGATACACTCATGTTATCTCAAATTCATACCAATTACTTATATTGGGGGAATCATGTATGGCATGATCAATCTCGCATTCAATTTAGATACACAAATATATTTATTACATAATTCAAAATTAGTATACTCAAATATTAGATTGGGGACATGTGTATGGCATATAGTTTCCATATGATTAGTTACACAAATGTTGATCAGATGGAATGAAAAACTCCATATCATTATCTACATTTTATACACTTATTATCATATTCCAGGTTGTCACCAATTTCATGCTTTACTCCATTTGTAGTCATTGGCATTCTCAAGTGGCCCAGAGCTACCTAATGTACCTAAGTGGTTATGGAGCTAATATACATAGTTAGATATACCTAGTTTGATAATTTCATCACATTGAGTAATTTAGTTTCAGATGCATCTACTTCACATAGGTAGGAAATGATGGAATCATAGCCTACTTGAGTTATTGAGCTACCCACATGAGAGGGTTAGACACACTTACAATCTTATCCAAGATATTCACAAATCATGATCCATTAAGTAGGCGTGGGAAATGAAGGGATCAAAATTAGATTGAGTTTTTTAGATACCCACATATGATTATTGATTAAGCTATTAGCTCATTCAAATCTATTCAATGATTTGATCACTATGTATACTCACACACATAGGTTGTCACCAGGTTCATACATTGGTTTAGGTACCTAATGAGGTGTATTTTTTCCTTTCCTCTTTCATATCTCTTTACTTAGCTCTACTCAGTTACTTTATTCAGCATAGTTTTTTTCTTTGGATAATATCTTAAGTAAGGACTAATTTTTATATGTTTCATTGTAACTCATTAATTTGTATCATATTTCACATACATAGACCTAGCTTCACATACATGAAATCATACACATAGGCTTAACTTCCTAGGTAAGTCCATGTATGATTCTTTTTTCTTTATACTAGTAATTTATTTTTACTATATTTATAGCATAAAGGGAGCGGTGGGCAAATGTAATCACCTAAAAGTGGTATTTGGATTCTAAGAGTGTTGCTTGAGATAGCTTATTCCTAACGTAGCCTTAGGCCTATCCTAAAAAAATTAGCACACATTTCCATCTATTGTATAAACCACAAAATTATTTTTCATCTCAAACATAGTCCCAAAATATCTTTCCAAAATCCTAACCTAGTATGCCCAAATGTCTTCCAATTGGACACTAGTGCCACATTAATGACACTAGACCCACATGCTGCTAGTGTCCCCAACTTGGTTCTAGTGTCCCTTTCCCTAACTCTCTCAAACATATATATTTTAAAATGTGTGCTCCTCCTAAGCTCTCCCTAAGTAGATTTTATTATCTACACAGGTTACACATCTCTATAACTACAAGACTATTTGACCTCTATAGACTAGATGGAAAATAGATGCAAAAAGCCTATTCAAATAATAAAAATCTAAGCAAGATCAAGGTTATTAATTCATATTCTTCACTAATTATTTATACTACCATATATAGCTTCCCTAAGCCCAAATTTCAAATATTTCCAATATCAAGCACACTCAATGCATTCAAGACCACTCTCATTCTAGTATTCACCTGCACTTGCACTAACCACTAGGTGGGAGAAATACATTGGACTTGATCCCTCTTCAAAGTATTAATATGTAAGAAATTGTCTTCACAGTGGGGTGTTGAGGATATCCAACCTATCATACTAATGAACACACAGTTTTAGCTCATGCCATACTTGCAAGGAGGATTAGTGTTTATGCACTAAATTAGATATTATGAGCACAATACAGAGTTTTATATTTCATGTGCATATGAATAGGACCCAAAAACACAAGCATAGTTTCTCCTAAAAAATAAGAATAATCCTACAAAGAGGACATTATTGCCATTTTAAAGAAACTATAGTAGCATGGCACTATTTTCCATGTAGGGCACTATTGTCCAGTGAAGAATCAAACCCAGAGACCATGTTGATTATACTTAGACCTATCCAAAACTCAATTTTTAAAACCCAAATCTTCTATGATTATCATTTTCTAGATAAGTCTCTATTTTTGCACATCATTTATTATTTTTAGAAAGTCTAAACAAGTCAAAATCTATAACAAATAAGTGGTTAACTATTATATACTATTTAACTAATTTAGACAACTCAACCCTTTAATCTTACTTAGGATTTACATTAGTAAAACCCTAAAAGGTCAAATCACATGGAAATAGTTAGAGGGAAAACCTTTTGTGTGTTAGGATGAGTAAGAGATCATTTTGAACCATTTAAAATTATATAAATACTAAAATGATAATAATAGGAGAGACATAAGCTAATGCTAGCAAATAGTCCAACATAATAATGAAATTAATTTTTTATTTAAAACCCTAGAAAACATTTTAAGAAAACCCTAGGGAAAACTAGGGCTTAAATATTAAAAAATAAATGAAGAATGATCACTAAAATAGTTTGATAAAACATAATATTTATATAATAATATGAACATTTTAGCTTGTCTCACTCTCCTCTTATTATTCTCATTATTATGAATCATTCAAGTAATCAATCTAGGTTTCATAAAATGAGGAATATGAACATTTAGTAACATATTTAACTTAATATAGGGCGTATTACTTATATAAGTAGAGGAATAATGGTTTGAAACCTTATAATTAATAATAGGTTAAATGTGTATAATGGGTGGTCACAAGTGATTTTTTTTAGTATTAAATTTTAATTCAAGTGTCTAGAGATGTGTGCATTAGGGTCTTAATGACTCATGTGTGAAAGTATTAACTATGTTTTTAACACCTTAAAAAGTATAATGATGGATAAATTATAGAGGAATTTGGTTGAAATAATTAACACATGTATTATTTCCTATGATTCCCTTCAAATTAAATCTCAAGAGGTAATTTTCAAAATACAAATTTTCATACAATCGCATGTATATCATGATAAATTTAACTACCTATATAAATTAACTCTTATTTTAGGTAAATAGATAATCAAGTGTGGATGTAAACTCAACAAGAAAAACATAAAACCATTCATTCTTTACTAGATAAGCAAAGGTATACTTTGACACATGAATGAATTTCACTCACATACCCATGTCAAGGTGCATGCATTTCTTAACCTATTTATCATTTCATTACATTTATTTAGCTTAGGATTATGACATTTTTTAAATCCATGTTAAAATATACATGAATGATGTATTTTAGTTTTTTATGTTTAGGTATACTTAATATGCAATTGTTAATTTGATTAAAAACCATAATTAAGGTAAAAATAAATGGTTAACCTAAATCTTTCAAAAATAAATGTAGGGTTTCATATAAACCCTCTTTATTAACACTTTCATGGATTAATTTAACTATGATTATAAGATATGAATCCTTTCTATGCATGATCATTTTTGAAAAATAATTATCATTTTTTATGTGGTTTACTTATCCCAAACTCACTTATGCTATGATCAATTACCTAAATTTTAACCTAGGTTTTTTATTGGTTCTTTCTCATTGCAAAAATATTAGTTTTTTAGATTTAATTTATAATTAGTAACTTTATATACTCTACCTTAAGGTTTCATTATATTTTTATTTTATTATAATCTTGGTTAAAGATAAAAAATATGAATTCAAATGTCATTCTTGAATAGATATGAATATTATTCTGAATGAAGCAATGTATCAATCCTTAACCCACTATATATTAACAATCTTTAAGGAAATAATGTATGTCAAGGAAGCTGGTGAGGGCACTGAGAATGAGACTAATTAGAAAACTAAAATTGGGGCCCTGAAGGACCACATTCAAAATCTGGAGAAGGTCTTCACCAAAGGGCTTCGTAATACAATTCTACTGAATATGTCTATGTTGGAAGTGGTGGGTAATACTGGGTATGCTAACAACGCAGAGAATGAAAAACTCAATGATCTTATCAAATCAATAGTTATGTAAGGGGAGACCTCTCTGACTCTGGTCTTCTTGTGGCTTGTGTTTTGTTTCTATATGTTATTATCGGTTGTGCCATCATCTCTCTGAAGGCATTTTTTATTTGTTTGCCTTCTTTTATTTTTTGACTATATAGGGTTTGGCCCCTGGTTTGCCACCTTACTTTATCAAAAACAATCTTTAAGGAAACTCCTAATATATTCATTGAGAATACATAATTTTCCTAAGAAAAAGAACTAATGATACTTATAAAACCCTAATAAAATATATACATATGTACATATACATATTATATTAGGGTTTTACAAGTATCATTGGTCCTTTCTCATTGTAAAATATTAAATTATTAGATTTAAGTTATAAGCATTAATTTTATCAACTCAAACATAGGATCTCATAATATTTTGAATAGATTATATTCTTTTCTGAATAAAAAAATGGATATAAATGCTATGCCCGAATAGATATGAATACAATTACTATTAATGAAGCAATGTATCAATCCTTAACCGAATGTATAATAACAATCTTTAAGGAAAATCCTTGTATCATGATTATGCATATATAATTATCCTAAGATGAATTTATTTCATATAAATATTCTATTAGGATCCATGCTTATGTACTTTTGACCTCCCAATGGATGACTAATAGTGTGCGTATAATAAATATCAATGGTAAGGTACAACTTTTAAGTGAACCACTTAAAAAAATCCAAAAATACCCAACTAGAAAGTTTTCATATTAATGCATTCATTTTGGGGATTACACTATGTAGTGCATAATTAATCTTTAGATATTACCTCATATCATTCTTGGATGGTTTATAATGTGACACATTGAATTCCTATAGCAAGTAAAGTAATTAATTCATCATTTCCTCATGACTACATGTCTGAATTCAAATTATTTGAGGAAAGTGTTGATCCTTATATACATGTTAATAATTTTAAGATTTTTGTATACACATAATATTTTCAACTTTTATTGATTACTGACACTTTGTATCTTGCAAGAACATATCGAGTCTCAATATCTTTGATTATATACCTTAAACGATGCACTGGGAAAGTGGTGGGTAGACCATTGGTACTTTGTAGTATTGTTGTTCCTTCTTGCCACTTACCATCCACATACTATCCTCTTGAAACTAGTGAACCCAAGCTTATTCTTCTTAGTTCTACCTATTCCCATCATTTTATATGTTTTATCCTTCATTTCTTGCCTTAAAACCCTTTTGATCTGTCGATTATGCTAGGTCGACTAGGTCGACCTAGCATACTTTAGGGACACTTTTCTCTTTTGGTTTGTTGGCCTCTTGGTTGACTTAACACAGACCTAGAGAGTTAGCCCCAAAAACATGCTAGGTCAATTAGGTCAACCTTGAAAAATAAAGATCCCCAAAAGATTTTAGGGCAAGTTACTACTATATATACAAGGTCATATAACACCATTTCATAAGAGTTAATAATTAAGTGAAGAAGTGTGAATGAACATCTACCTATTGACCATTCTACTTGGGGAATAAATATTTAGGGTTCAATACTTTTTTTATAACTCTAATCTCATCTTATGGATAAACCCTTTAGATGATTAGATAGGTTGTGTATCCTAGAGCTAATTTATCTTAGTTATCCTTACATACCATGACAATCTCTTGTGAATTACTTTGGCCAAGGGGGAGATTGAGGCTCAACAGGTTCATGTTCAAAGGTAAGTACTCTTAACTTTATTCTTCCTTTGTAAGAGTAGATAAATAGAGCATACATATTCTTCTCTTTCATGTATTAGGATTTTGTATACATTGATGTGATTATATGTTATGTATACATGTTTAGTTTAGTTGTTTATTTGTTTTATTTTTATCCCCCACTTTGTGCCAAAAAATTTGTTGTGTACTAGATTAGATTTACTTTTATTGTTATGAGATTAGTGAAATATTAAATCATAAGACTCTTTTAGGGTTGTTGGGTAATTATGTTAGACTGTAGGCTTTGGAACCCTACCTAATATGGTGTGTTGTGACAAGTGATCCCATAATTAGGTTTAGTGGATCTTCACATTGGTCATGCTCTCACTTAACAATTATATGTCCCTAATCATAAGTGTAGGTGTGCTTTATCCCATCCAATCCAAGATTGATTTATAGACATGACACATTTTTGATTGTATATATTCTATTTATAGGATTTCATTCACTTATTTCATTTATATTAATCATTATTTTTATCATATCTTTATTATATTGGATCTACCTTGTTAACCCATTTATTTATCTTTGTGCACAAGTTTGTAAGAATAGGTAACTGACTCGACCAGTTTGACCTGGTACATGTTTTAGAACTTGTAGAATTTAGTTTAGATAATTGGATCAACCAGCTTGACCCAGTACAAGTTTTCATGTTTTTAGACTTCCAATTTAAACTTCTAGGTCAATCAGGTATACCTAGTGCATTTTCAACACTTTTTTAGTAATTTTTTGTATAGCTTGATCGATCAGCTTGACCTAGTTTAGGGGTTATTGACAGTTTTCTCCAAGGTTCTTGATCAATAATATTTTCCTTTTCATCTCAAACCATTTAGGTCAGTTTTGATTCCTCTGTATCTTTCTATTTTTTTACTTTCTTTCATAATTTGTAGTCTTTAGAACTACCCCTACACAGTCAACTAGGTTGACCCTATGGACCTAGTTATATGTTCTATGTTTTCTAAACTAACTAGGTCATCCTGACCGACCTAGTTCACTTTTAGACTTTGCTTCCATAGTATAGGTTTGACCCTATCGACCTTGTTTTGTATGATTTTCCATATAGTTTATAAAATACACCTTGTTTCAAAGTTAGAATTAACCATATATTTTAAACACATCTTTCTTTTTAACTGGTTACATTCTTAGAATAGCTCACATAGTCTAACTAGGATATTTTTAATTAATCACTTAGTTGCACTATTTATAATCTTTTGCACACATGGACAAACCACATAAACATAAATAAGAATTTGGAAATGTGACTACCTAGGATAACCTACTTGGATTTCATCACTAAAGGGGAAGCTAACTTGATGCTCTGGTTAAGTATGAAGTGTGGTTAATGATGTATTTTGGCTAAGCACCCACTACCATTATTTTTGCAGTGTGTGAAGTGAAGGGGTAGGCCCTAATAAAAATCTTGTATCATTACAACTATAGTCCTTTTCATCATAAAATTACTTGAAACTATCCTTAGATTGTTATCTAGTACCTTGATTATTGTGATCTAGAATTTGACTCAAGAGAGAATGGTTAGTATCATGCTAGTTCCAAAATGAAAATAAAATGAAATAAACACACTAACTAGGATAAAATATCTAGCCCTAGATACTAGGGGGATCTTAGTGAGGAAAAACCATTTGAGAACATAAATAAAAATAAAGATAAATGAGAAATATGAACACAAAACACAAATTTCTCACCAAATCCTTGATTTCTCCAAAACGCTCCTTCTTTGGCTTGCTTGACTTTTGCTTCAAGAGATCTTATTCAATGGAGTGTGGCTACCTTCATCTCCTCTTGGCACCTTTGGATTTGGATTGGATTAGATAAACAATTTGACATTATAACACTAATTTCAATGGATTTTGGAATTATTTGTGCATTATAACTTTGCATTATCCAAGCTTAAAATTCAATAGGTAAGGCTTCCTATTTATAGATTTTACAAAAAGGTTTAGGATTAACCATGACCATCCATCTCAAAATTGAGATGTGTGGCCATGAATAAATCTAATTATGAAATTAAATTTATAAATATCCCACATAATTTTTTGGGATAGAGGGGAATTTAAGAGGTATGGAGGGTCTTAATGAGGCATGGAAGACCCATAATCCTATTATTTTGTGTATTTATGGCTTTTGGATGCCACCCCATAGAAATGATGTCATTTGATGATGAAGCTATTAAATATTCATTTCAAAAAAGAAATATTTGAAAATCTGCATTGAATTCTTAATTAGGCTCATGATTTGGATTAATTATCTTTTAAACATGATTAGGCAAATTTGATGTAAATCTTGCCTCTTTGTGTACAAAATAATCAAATTGGTCAAAATATCTTGTTATTGGCTTGAAATTTGATTAGATTGGAATCAAAAGTCAATGTTAGATATGTTGGATCCATATTCACATTTAGGATGTTTCTGACATAAAATAACAAAGCCATGTGTCTTGTGTAAGAAATTTTGTAGAAAAGAGTAATCTAGAGCACCTAGGTGCAAAAAAATCATTTTGACTTCAAATGATTTGATCAAAGTTATCTACTTCATAAATTATATTACCCTATTTAATGATACCCTATTAAAAATTGGCTCTTGAATGTGACAGGTTCACATCATTTAGTGTGTTTTAGTGTTTTTAGGCTAAATTGTGTATTTTTGATAGAAATTGGTCAAAATATTGGTTGGAGGTTATCAATGGCCAGTTTTAGGTGTCTACAGTTTACCCCTATTTGAGAAGATGTTTCAAACCATAGGGATAACAATGTCTTCTCAAATAATGAGAAATGGCCTGTATGCCAAAAAGAAAATGATGGTTGAATAAAAATATCTAAAGAGTGTTAGAGAAGCCTACGATGATTCCCCCTCAAGGGATTGGTTGTCACACTTATGGATGGATGGTCCCTCAAAAATAAATAAGAAGAAAGGTGGAATTAACCCATGGATGAGATTAATCCAAATGATAAAATGCTTGCATGCATTTATGTAAAAAGGATATTGATCTGATGAAAGGTAGTTATAATCAGGTTAAATGTCAAAATAATGATTTGCACATAGGTGGTTATAATCATTAAGAGGACTTGGATCGGCTAAAGATTAAGTTTGATATGGTTCTATCCCAATAGGGTATATTAGAAAGCATAACTCAAGGATAGAACATATTGCATAAATTATATATGAGGGGGTGTAAATATAAATGTGATGGTTTAATGACTAAAGAAGCCACAAACAAATAAGCATATGAGGATGTAAAGTGATGAAAAAGATGGATAGAAGAATGAGATTGATAAAATAGAAATGATTTAATTATACCTACCAATGAGGAGATGCTCATCTTGATTAACAATGATAAAACTAGAATGGTTAATGGGTTTATTTGATCAAGGGTGGAAAGGTTTTCCAAGGTTCCAAGAAGAAATTTATATGGCTCCATTGATTATAGACCTTTTTTAAAGCTAATTTTTTTGGTAGCATGTGACAGTAAACATCATGATATAACACCATGAAGACTTGGCTAAAATACACATAAGTACTAACTCTTGAACCAATAAATAATTAAAAATGATAAAAACCATGATGACAATGTCACCATATGAATATGGATAGACTCAATAATAATGTGTGCAAGGAATCACGCAATGAACACATATAGACTGAGTCAAGGAAATAATACTAAAAGTAAATAAACAAGCAAGAAAAAAAATATAATCACACAAATAGAAAAATAACTTGAAATAAAGAAAAAAACAAAAAACTTGAAAAGAAAATCTAAAAAAGGCATCCTAACAATGATTGTGCCCTAATAGGGCAAATCGAGGATGACTACCTAGGCTTAGATAGGAAAAACATTTTTGGATTTTAAAATATTTGAATGTTTTTGGTATTTTGAGGTATCTTAACTCGTTATATAATGACAAGATACCTAATCATAAAATGGTGAGAGTGTTTGGCTTAGATTTCTTATAAAATGGTGAGAGCATTAGCTTAGATTGCTCACAAAATGGAGGGAGTGCATAGAAAGGGGGACTAAGGTGACCTCAAAATAAAGTGAGAATGGACCACATAATCCTAAAATGACCTCAAGTCACAATAATTCTATCCACATAAAAGGTGATGAAAAAACCAACTAGGTCCCAACAAGTTCTCAAATCCAATAAATGGCTAGTCAAATGAAAATAATAATGGTAAGGTGATGTGGTAATGCATGATAAGCAAATATTTCCCCTAGTTTTCCCATAGGTAGCTATAATAAGGATACAATGGGTCATATCAATGATACTAATTTTCTCATAGGTGATTATAATTAGTAGCAAGACTGGTGAGACACTGATTTGCCCATAGGCAGTTATAATCAAGCTCACATAAACAAACTTGATATAAGATAAAAAATGAAAGATACCTTACCAAATCAACTATTAAACTAATTTCATATACTATCATTTAAACATAGAGTTGATAGATTTGTTGAATTGAATTAGAATCCCCTCATAAGATATGTGGGAAGAACCAAAGTAATCAAGATCAAAATAGAATTGGATAAGATGACTAAAAATAGGCTGTGGTCTAGATAAGAATGATATGGTAAGATGGATAATGATGGTTTGATAGATTAGATAAAATGGTAAGAGGAATTCCCCTAAGTAGTAAGGTGACTAGCTAGGATATGTGACAAAGGCAAATGGGTATGGAAAATGAAATGGTATGGTACATGCTTTTGGCCTAGGTGATTGTTGTTTTTTTAATGTGTTTGGTCTTGGTATGGTAAATAATTTGTTGTTCTTGATAATTTGGATATGCACATCCTAATTATTAAATGATACAAATAGAATAATCAATCATGTTAATTGTTATCCCATACCTCATCTAAATAGTTTCTCTATCAAAAACTAGCTATAGATTTAGATGTAAATAATGTTATTGTGATCTTCACTAGTCATTGATTTTGATTCCTTAAAACATCAAGACAAGGTATCTTTGTAGCCTCTACAAAGGAAAGTATGGCCATAGATGGTAAATAAGGACAAATAATGGATGGTAGGTTTGATTATGAAATGGAATGTCAGATGATAATGGAATTAATGATGGAGGAGAAAAAAATGAATATTGAGATTTTTAGTCACACATAATGTTGTTGATGTCAGGTTTGACATAAGTTTGGATGTGGTATTTATATTTGATTTTAAGAGTAGGTACCATCTGATTAGGCTATAGATTAGAAGTTATTTTTATTTGATCTTGAATAATGTCTTCATTAAGTAGTGAAGAAATTTTATGCTCAGCTATTGGCACCTTGAAAGGGTTTTCACCAATGAAGTCATCCTGATTATCCCATAACACATCTGATAAGATTTCACTAATGAACATTAGCTTTTGACTTTAATTACCTTCTAACACTTTCAAAAACATTTCACTAGAAGATGTTGAGATTAAACACTGCTTGTCCCCTAGCACCTCCAAAAAGGTTTCACTATGAGAGTATTCTTTTGATACATGAATGTGTTCTTGGAATCCTTGCTCTTATTCAACTACTATGTCACCATGGATGTAGTTCAATAAAGTGTGATTCTATCAGTCCCAATCGACACTTGTAAGAGGTGGAATGTCAATAACATGGGTATGTTGGTTGGTGGTAATGGAATGGGGGCTAGTTTCATAATATTTGGAAAATATACTAGGAGAACTTGTGGTGATGTTGAAGGATCACAATTGTATTCAAATTGATATGTTAGGCATGCATAACCAATACTATAAGAGTCACGAATGTATTCTATTTTTGAATTTGATTCTAACTCAAGAGACTCTAAATTTGATGTTGAGACTGATGTTGATTCTAATTTTGATGCTAAATCTGATGTTGATTCAAGAATATAACCTAACTCTAATGTTGATTCTATATTTAATAGATACTCTATTACAATATTGTCTTATTGAATGTTAGGTATTGGATAAGTGATGGCTTGTGATGGCATATTGGGTTCCATAGAGACTCATTTATCAAAGTGAAACACCTCAATGATGGGAAAATTTTTAGGATACAACTCTTTAGAGAATGGATTGTCAATAGGAAACTCTTGAAAAATAGGCATATGGTCAAGGTAATGATTACCTCAAGGTAATTATAATCATAAAAAAGTGACTTAGTAAAGACTGGCTCACTAGAATGAGACTCCTTGACAATAGGTATAGGATTGAAAGGTGATTCATCATAGGTTGACTTATTGTAGACACCTAAATCTATCCATTGATAACCTCCAACTAGGATTTTAACCAATTTCCACCTAAAATTCATAATTTGGCCTAAAAACATTAAATCAAATCAAAAGATTTGAACTTGACATATTCAAATGTTTATTTTAATTAGAGTATCATTAAATGGGGAAATGTAATTTATGGGCCAGCTAAATTTGATTAGATCATTCTGAGTCAAAATACCAATTTTACACCTAGGTGCTCTAGATTGATCTTTCTTATCAAATCTCTTACACAAGACATGTGATTTTGTTATTTTATTTTGATAACATCCTAAATGGGATAATGGATCCAACACATCTAACATTGATTTCCAATTCCAATCTAGTCAAATTTTGGACCAATAACAAGGCATTATGATCAATTTGAGTAAGTTGTACACAAAGTGCTTAATCATTCTTAAGAAATAATTAAACCAAGTTAGAGCCTAATTAAGAATTCCATGGAAACTTATTTAATACTTGTTTTATAAATGAATATTCAATATCTACATCATCAGGTGACCTCATTTGTTAGGAAGACATCCCTAGGCCATAAATGCCTAAAAAATCAGGATTCATGCCTCCCATGCCTCATTAAATCCCTCCATGCCTCTTAATTGATTCTCTATCCCAAATATTGATGGGCCTATTTATCAATCTTAATTTCATAACTGGATTAATCCTTAGCCACACATCTCAATCCTGAGATGGATGGTTCAGGTTGATTCTACCCATTTGTAAAAATCTATAAATAGGAGGCCTTGCCACATGAATAAAAAGTCTTGATAATGAAAAGCTATAATTCATAAGTGATTCTAAAATCTATTAAAATTAGTGTTACCATACCAAATTTAATCCAATCCAAGCCAACCCAAAACCAAAGGTGCCAAAAGGAGGTGGAGGATAGTCCAGCTCCATTGTAATAGACTTCATGAACACAAGCCAAGCAAGACACTACAAAAGCATTTGGATCATCTAAGGAAGGTGAAGGATTATAGTTTTTCTTTACTTTTTCATTATGTTTGTCATTTGTTTTTGTTATTAAGCTCACTCTAGTAACTAGGCATGAAGGTGTTATTTTAGTGTGTTGTTTGTCAGTTTGCTTTGTTTATTTTGGGACTAACACAATACTAATCACCTCTCTTGAGCCATTTTCCTAGTTCACATAATGTCATCCCTGATGGGACCGAATAGTTTCATAAAATTGATCATATTTCTCCCTCAAGAAACTCACTAATTTTTTTAATATAGAATCTTGGAGTGGGAAACTCAAAAGAGTGAAAAAATTAGGCAAAACATGTCTTTCTATAAGTGGTAGGTTTGACTTGACATAGTCATAAGATTGTCCTACAACTCGTAGTATTGTCATTCAGACTCATGGTATTATGCTTAGACATTTTTATTTTTGGACTAACTTTGTGTTTTTTTTGTAGAGTTAACAATATCACTACTTTAGAAGTCATAGGATTACTTTGTAAATTGCGGGGTTACTTAACCGAGTCACGGTATTGTCAACTATTAGCAGTTAAGTAATAATACCATAACTCAGAAAGTGATGGGATTATCTTACTAATAAAGGGACCATCAAACCATTTCATGGTATTATGACCAAATCACCTATGATTTATAATATCACAACTTTTAAATTTGCAAGATTGTCTTACAAGTAGGAGTTTTATCATTTAGAGTCACGATATTATGACTAAATGATTAGTGGTTAGTTATAATACCACAACTTTTGAAGTTTTAGGATTATCCTATAAGTAGTGGGATTTCTCTATCAAATATAAGTATTACACCACTGTGTCAACCCAAGAGCTCATTTTCCTAAGTTCATCTTTAAAAATGCTTCAAAGCTAAACCACATGATAACATTTTTATAGCAGGACCAACTTGGAAAATTACTAAAACATGTTTAAGACATCTTTTACATGATTTAAAATAAGCTAGGAACTTTATTTTGGTGCTTAATGTAACATTTAGGTGCTTAAGTAAGTTTTTAGCATTAGTTTTAAAAGTTTCAATTAGAACTTTTTTTTCACAAAATACAAGGATGTTCCATGTATGCTCTTCCATTTGTCCCCTTTAGGGAACCTTTGAAATCAAAATCACCTTCCTTATTTACAAATTTCCTAGTCTAAGGCATAGAGAGAACATCATCTAAAGCACTCCCCAAAAAATCACAGAAGTATTGGGTGACCTTGACAATGACCCTAAAGTCTTTCTATTTTATGCTTTCTTCATTTCATGCAAACTTGGCTTGCAATTGGGTCATCATTACCTCACATGAGTTCTCTAGGGAAGCTTTAACCTAGGATTTCACCTCCTAAAACTAACTTCATTTTAATCCATATTGGAGTTACACATGGGATTTAGTGGCACTTTGGACATCACACTACACTAGGCAAATAATAGGATGCAGTGGTTACCAAAAAAAACTAGACCTTTTTGTAGTAAGCCAAGTGATACAGACCAAAAATCCATGCTTTTATTTTTCATTGTTTGATGTGAAAGTCATTGTGCAATTGATTCCCCTAGAACATTTGAAAACTTGTATATCTTAGACAAATCCCCACTTAATACAGAGGTATTATTGGTACAAGGTGCACCTCAAGGTCCATGTCACATTACTATCATTTGAGAGAAAGAGGGGGTGTAAAAACCCTACTATATAATTCACATTTACTTTTGGATGAACACTTAAAATTTTCTCAAATGACATATATTGATGGATTCCAACAATACCAAACAACCTTGTCATTTTAGGATCTAAGAGAAATTAATTAGTTAGTTTTATCCTACTTTAAAGTCATGTTTGGAGTCAAAACATGGTGTAAAAATATGACACAAACCAAAATTAATGATCCTCATTTTCCTTTGAATAAAGAGGTGTTATGCTTCCCATGTGAAATCATCAATTTACCTTATTCAAAGTTCATCAAAACTTGGAGTCATATCATCCACTTTGGCATATTTATGCTACCTAATTAAGTTTAGACCTTTGCCAAAGTTGTTTAAGTCCTTCATTTATAATATAAATTCAAAATTACAGCTTTATAAGTTCATAAAGTTGATGTGTGAAGTGGGCTCACCATTTGCACTAAACTTGAGGGAAATTAGGTTCAATTTCTAATTTAGGTTGAAGGTCATTCAAGAATCATGATAATTGTCACCACTTGATAGACTTAAGTCATTTTGTGTTAAACACTTACACTTTGAGTTTATGCACCATAAGATTTTGAGTCAAGAAAGGTAGTGTTACACTGCCAAATTTGTGATTAATCATCTTTACCTTAAGATTTTTTAAAACAAACACTTTGTTATATCTGTTGAGTATTTTAGCATGGTCACACTACTCAAATCATTTTACCATTGTTTCAAATAATTTTTTTCATAAAGTCCAAGTTTTTTCACATTTTTCTAAGCCAATCTAAGTATACCATTGTGAACCTTTGTCTAGCATAGTTATGTTGTTCACTTTTTTTCTAGCTTATTTGTCAAAAGAACCAAGTTTTATACCATTATTTGTGAGAAAATAAACTATCTCTAAAGTTCATTTTATTTCATAACTTATACCTATTTGATCGAGTCCATGTCCAAGAATCAAATGTCTAATGTTTTTTAGAAGTATTTCAAATATGTTAGATTAAAAATTTAATCTATTTTCAAAGACTAGATTTTGACTCCATTTGGCCAAGAGTCTTAGTGCATGCCTTGTTTGAGCCTAGATTTTGATGCCATGTTTGGCCAAAAGACCTAGCAACTTTTAATTTTCCTAGATTAGACTGATTTGAAATACTTTGACCTTAGAGTTTGGCATTTCAATTTTTTTTCATTTACTTAATCTTTTTGTGTAAGATGTGTAACGTTAGACAATTAACATTAGCTTATGTTATCACAAATCCTTGCATAAACCTTTTGATCCTTTTGACAAATCTAGACCAATTTTGAACATAATATTTATAGACATTATCCTTTTACTGTTTATAGAACTCTCTTCCCTTTCTATTTCAAATAATTGACCATGGATCCCAACATGTATTCCTACACTTGTAGTGGACTCATGTACAATTTAAAGACTAGTAATGTGGTTGCATAAGAATAAATGGTGTAAGACCCCTACATAGATAATATTTCTTATGAGATGGATCCTTATTCCTCTTATAATACTCAATTGGGGTGACAAAGACAAGATTCATTAGCTAACTATTTGGTTAATACAACACCCTATTAAGAATAAGACCAAGATTAAACCACATAATACCTAGCTATAATACCTACAGATGATGAATCGGTTATAAAATAGTCATTTTCTACTACTACACCTTCCAAATATGATCCATTATTATTTGAGCATCATTTATTGGATAACAAAGATGAGATTTTGGTTAGATCCATAGAGGTAGGGGCCAAGTTTCCAACAAACTTCCCTCATGAGAATTTACCAAACCTAGTAAGGATGCCCCACAACATAATTTACGATCAATAGGCTTCTTTTAGTAATCCTTTGGCTCTAGTCTAAATAATGTATTATGACCCTAATATACCTAATAGAGGTAAAAAATTATGGAATACCACTTTAAAGAAATGTAAATGACATATCAAACCTACCTAAATCTAGCACGTAACTTCAATTAGCTGACCATTGGGAGAAAACCTCTTATTGACTTAGTTCCTTCAACAAGAGTTTTGATAGAGTTAACTAGTCAAGACAATCAGAGTTTAGAACCATTCATACAAAACACTTTATTAGACAACTTGATGCATATGCCCATTATTGAATAAGTATCTTCTGCTTTTATGAATAATGAGAAAAATATAGTGGATAATGTACAAGCAACGTCCAATCCAAATGAAAGTAGTACTAATGCATAAAAAAATAGTCAAAAACATGTGCCTATAGTTATCATGATTGGCCCATCATAATAGGGAGTAGGAGTTTCTACATCCCAACCTCAACTAGCTAGTTCATCAACCATGTAAGAAATAAGATTAGGTAGTCAAACAGCACCCAATATCACACCTCAACAATAGAATGTGACAAATCCTACTCATCCTCAATAAGTGATGAGTAGTATTACACAAAAAAAGACACAGTATAGTGTACCAAAATAATATAGGTTGAATATATTACCACTTAAAAAAGTGGAAACTAATGTTCCACCTTGCCAGGTAGTGGCAAATACACCTCCTCAGTCACATACTAGTGTACCAATCCAAAACCAAATGATGACTAGCCAACAATGTGTAAATATTGATCAGTGATAGATGATAAATTTTCAACATGATTTCACTTCCCAATAAGGATTTGTGTAACAAGGAGTATCTCATGTTTCTCATGTACCTACTAGAAAATAATCAATTCAGAATGTGTCCCAAGTTTAGAGACAAGGTCTTGGTTCACAAGTTCCCACTATATATCAAGGTTTGATTTGTTGATAACATGTCCCTTTTCAACCATAGTAGGTAAATTATAGTTATATCCCTCCATCCCAACCAAAAAATCCTCCAAGTCAAACCGTTATAGTGAACCCAAACCAAAATATCACATAACCAAATGTGTAATTCCAAGTACATCCTATTCTACATATGCATATTTATGGTTCATTTCCCAACCAAACCAACATACCCTAATAGATATCTTCATCATACCCTAGTCAAAGTGTCCCACTTGTGACCTCCCAACCATTTACCCAAACCAATATTCTCTCTTAAATCAATGTTCTGTCCAGTTTCCTATCCCAATAATTGTAACAGATGAAGGATGCAATTGCTACCATTTAGGCTAGAAAATAGACTAAATTTTTTAAGTTGGATGACATTTGTTCTTATCCATTAAACATGGAGTACTTGTAAATACCATTTCCTCTAGGATATGAACCATCAAAATTCAATAAATACAAAGGGAAAGGTGACCCTAAGGCCCATTTAACTAAGTTCTTTATCACATGTCAACTAGTGACATATAGTGGTATATACCTTTTATTGTTATTTCCAAGGAGCTTGGTTGGATAATCTTGGAATGGTTTTTAAATTTTCTTAAAAATTCAATAACATATTTTTATGATATTTCTAACAAGTTTGTGTAACACTTTTTCTATAATCTCAAACATGAGATTTTATTGGTTGACTTAACACAAGTAAAGCAAAAGGCTAGTGAGAGTTTCTAAAGTTATCTACAATGATAGAGAGACCTTGCAAGATGATTCACCCATAGTTTACTAGATAAATAATTAGCCACTATGTTTACTATAAATTTTCATAGCAAGATAGCTTATCATTTGGAACTACAATGTGCACATACTTTCAAGGAGATCATCGATAAAGGCATGTTTATTGAGTGAACCCTTATTAATAAATGGATCATCAAGCTTACATCAACTAATCAAAATAAAGGTACTAATTAGGGAAGTGGCCAAAACCAACATCGAATCTAAGCATAAACATCACAACCAGCATAGACTAATAACCAAGATATACCAAAGAAATTCAACCGTAATATAAATATTATGGGTAATGGAGTAATAGAGTCACATCATGTCTAAACAGTGAAAACATCATCTACACTACCTATTTAAGTTACTCCTACCCAAAAACCTCTCCAACCAATGCCATAAGCATAACAACTAAGACCTACATAATAAATGCAACCTTTACCATTGTAAACCCCTCTTCCAAGGAGACTATGCCTACACATAATGTATTTAGTGACCTAGGAGAGCTTATTGAGTCTGTATTTCACAAACTTTCCCTACTAATCTGATTAGTTTTCCTATACCAAAACATTATCCATAAGGCATTCCTTATCCTGATTGGTACCATGAAAATGAATTCTATGAATATCATCAGGTCAATGGGCATAATCTATGAAGATGTGTGCAAATCAAGCATTTGATTGAGAATATGTTGGAGAATGGGGAGATAATATTGTATAATGTTACTTCCACATCTAATAAAACTCTTTGGATTTATTAAAACCCCTTTCCCCAACATAACACATAGCAACAACATAACAATCAACAACACTAACAACACTGACTGGTGCAATAATAAAATCAACAGTATCAAAATCAAAGACCAAACTAGTAGAATCAACAAAATTAATAGCAAAACCAATAATGTTAGAACAATAGACAAAACCAAGGTTAGAATGGTAACAACCAATAAACCTACCATGAAATTTCACATGACTAAATAGGTTTGTAGTTCATATTGTATGGGGTAGCATTAATACCATCTCTATTAATCTTAGATTAAACACTAATCAATCTAGACCATTGTTAAACAATACCACTCAACCAAATTACATGGACAATCCTTCTTTGAACTGGGACTGCACACATGTAAATGAACAAATTGAGACTCCCAATTTTGGACCATATACTAATAACTTACCCTTACCATGTGACCACATACAAGTGCACTGGCAATCAAGACTTATCCTATCTAGTCCCACACCATTCCCAACATTTGTTAGTAATTATGGTCTAGCATCTAATCTTTATTGTGTAGTCATAACTCAAAGGTTAAAGATTACTATCCTAGTCCATAACCATCTACCACTTTGCCTATTATCCAACCAACCATTTACCCTTAGAATAAACCATCCAACATTAACCAATATAAGAAGTTTGATATTGTGGAATAGTTGCAAAACACATGAGCACAAATTTCTATTTTAGATTTGTTGTGAACGTCAACAATCCATAAGAACATTTTGAATGAGTTTTTTACCTAATTTACTATTGATAATGACACATCCCCTATAAATTTCAAGATTTGTTAGGACACCTATCTCCAACCCAATATGTCACATTCAACCAAAGTGATTTGTCTTCTCTTGGCCCACTCCATAATAATCCATTGTACATATAATTTTATATAAAGTGGAATAAGTGAAATTTATCATTATAGACAATGGATCATGCCTCAACATAGTGTCTCTAAAGCTCATCAAGATTATTGGGTCACAATTGTAGATCTCCAACCAGAAATGATAACGATCAAAGCCTATGATAATCAAGAAAGAGAATCATAAGGCACCATTAGCTTACTAGTTATCATTGGGCCTTTGACCCATGATACACTTTACCATGTGCTTAATCTTGAGTTGTCATATAATATGCTTCTAGATAGGCCTTGGTTACATGAGATTCATGTATTCCCATCAACATTGCACCAATGTATCAAGATCTCCCATTTAGGGATGGAAGTGAATATTCTCAGAGATTTACACCCATACGAACATTGCAAACATCTTGAGGTTGAGTTTCAAAGCTATAATTACCAATACAACATGAATCCAAGTTCCAAGTAGGATAAAGGAAAGGCCATAATTATTGATCCTCCATAGAATAATTGCATAGATCCTAATACCTTAGATTCCCTTCCCCACATGCCACCTCCTGAAGCTTCCAATCATTTCACCATTTTAGATAATGGCCCAAGGGAGTATGTGACCCATGATACCTTCCATATTCTAATCTTCCTCAGAATCTAAAGACCTTTAGATGACCTAAAGTTACCCCACAAATGCATTGTCAACAAAAAACAAAGATAAGGGACCTGTCATGTTTGTACCAGCATCTAGCCTAGAACTAGACCCTCTTGAAGACAACAAATCATGGTTGTACAATGACAACCAAGCTGATTTTTATAAAAGTGCAAAGTATCTTATTCCTAATAGGATCATGGAGTATCAAGATTATGAAATAAGAGGCCTTGGGCCGATTCAATAAGGAACCATTAAGCTAATTTCCATGACTAAGTATAAAAGATCCTATGGACTTGGATTTAAACTACCTGGGGTTGACCCCACATATCTTATTTGAGTTCTATCACTAGTGGCTACTGAGGATGATGTCAAAAGTGAAGTAGAGTTTGATCATAGCCTCACCTTTGATGACCTAGTTGAGACTTACCTATTTGATAACAATTCCATATGTATTATTACCCAAATCATTTATCCTAACCCATTACCATTATACTATCCCCAACTGATAGATTGAGACCAACAAGAATCTAATTTGTTGATTGATGAGTTTCAAAACAATGAGGAATTTTATGACTTTTTAGGCCTTAGAGACAATGTTCCATTGGGAGATCATAAATTAAGATTCTCTATTACATTAGATCTTGAAGCCTATTTTGGAGAGTGAGTGAACACCCTTAACTAAAAGCAAATAAATAAAACATTGAGATCTCAAAGTGAAAACCTCTTTGAGGAACTTTTTGACTAGGGAAAAAGTAAAGATAAAGGCTAGTATAGTGGTGAAAACTTGTTTTAGGCACCATTAGATGGGGGTGTTCATTCTTCTTCAAATTTAGACCAGGAGACCACCATGATGAACTTGTCTATGGGTCAAAGTTCAATTTTATGAAATAATAAGTATTTAATCAATTTTTTCAAGAATTTTTAATTGTTTTTGTCACATGGATAGATCTCCCATTGGGGGACTTAGATACATCATGCCTAGGAAATGTTCAAAATAAAATCCTAATAGAGGACCCTGATATAGTCCAATAGTTCAAGTCTTTGCCTACTATTCTAGAATATGTCTTGACCCTTTTAGTCAAAAATATAATAGAGGTAAAAATTAGACTACATTAGACTTGAAATGGATAAAATTTGGCATGTACCTCACTAAAGAGGAATATGAAGTCTTTACAACTCTAGTGAGATAAGTTATAGATATATTTTCATGGACATATTGTGCAATGTCAGGTTTAGACCCCACCTTTGTTCTACACCACCTTGTGGTCAATCCTAATGCCAAACTAGTGAACAAAATCTAGGTAAGATGCATCTTTACATTGTTGTCTTAATAAAGAAAGTTTTATAAAAATTCTTATAAGTAGGATGTATCCGATCCATTGACTATGTGGAATGGATATCTAATATTGTACTAGTTAGTAAAAAGCCTAAAGGAATCATAATCTATACTAATTTTTGAGACATAAACAAAGCTTGTCCTAAGGATGAATTTTTATTTCCTAATATTGACATGATAATTTACTCCATAGTGGGTTATGAAATTCTTTCACTCATGGATGGCTTTTCAGGATACAACCAGATCAAAATAACACTAGAAGACCAACATAAAATAGTGTTCACCACTCTATGGGGAACATTTTGTTATAAATTAATGTCATTTGATCTTAATAATTCTAGAGATACATATCAAAGGCCCATGACTATCATATTCCATGATATGATGCATGATATTATTAAATACTATGTCGACAACATATTAAGAAAATCCAAGACTAGGACTGACTATCCAACAGTGCTTCATAAGATATTTGAAAGATTTTGAGAGTACAAATTTAGACTCAATACAAATAAATGTGTGTTTAGAGTAACCTTAGGAAATTTACATGCCTTCATTGTGTCTCGTAGGGGTATTAAAGTCAATCTATCCAAATCCATGCTATAATTGAGATGTTGCCATTAACTAATTTGAAGCAACTCCATAGTTTGTAGGGAAAGATCCAGTCAATCTAACACTTCATCTCTTAGCTAGAAAACAAGTTTCATCCATTTACACATCTTATGAATAAGAGAGTTTCATTTCACTAGGATGACCATTGCTAAATAGTTTTTCAATAACTCAAGGACTATCTAGTTAATCTAATTGTTTTGTTACCTCTTATGCCAGGAAAACCATTCTTGTTATATCTATCATCCACTAACAATGCCTTGGGGGAAATTTTAGCTGAACATGATAACAATGGAAAATAGCATGCATTATACTACTTAAGTTGTACCTTGGTCACATATGAACATAAATATGCACCTATTGAAAAATATTATCTAGCCATGGTCTTCATAGCTCAAAAATTACACCATTACATGTTGAACAATAAGACCATGTTCATTTCAAAAGTAGATCTGCTCAAGTATATACTATATAAAACAACTTTATAAGGTATAATGGCTAAATGGATCATGCTTCTTAGTGAGTTTGACATAGAATATGTTAATTAAAAGGCAATCAAAGGATAGGTCCTTACAGATCAACTTATTAAAACACCCTTTATAGACATAAAGCCACTCACATTTCATTTCCTTGATGAATCCATAATGACTATCATTGACACACCTCTTGAGGAGAAACACTAGAATATATATTTTGATGGTTCATTTACAGCACATGGATCAGGATCAAGAATCTTATTTATTACACCATAGGGGGATCTAATCCCTAAATCATTTAGAATCAATTTTCTTTGTACAAATAATATGGTTGAGTATGAAGCACTTGTTTTAGGACTTCAAAAGGTATTACAATGGAACATATCTCATCTCCAAGTTTATGGTGATTCTTAGTTAATCATCAATCAAGTCATTGACCATTTTCAAACCAAGATGTCAAGTTGGTTCCATATAAGGCTATGGTCGATACCCTAAAGTAACAAATTACAAATATCAAATTTGAACATATACCTAGGGATAGTAATATAACTATAGATGCCATGGATACTATTATTTCTATAATTCGATAAATAGACAAAGCTAGAGAGTATCAATTCCTCATCAAGAATTTGGTCACACCATCTCATGAACTTTCAACTATGGTAATGATTTATGATATTATTGGTCCTAATTATTTCTGGTACTTAGACATTTAAAAATACCTTCATGACCAATTTATACCACCTAACATATCTCAAAAACAAACCAAAGCCTTTATCCATCACTCCACTCATTATACTCTACTTGGATCCACCCTTTATCATCGTAGTTTTGATGGAACTTTGCTTTGTTGTTTAACTTTGGTAGAGTCTACACTAGTTTTAAGAGAAGTTCATGAAGGGATATGTGAATCTCATTTTAACAAGGCAATCCTATCAAAAAATCTCTTACATAATGGTTATTATTGGCCCATGATGGATACAGATGTAGCTAAATATATAAAGAAGTGTGAAAAGTGTCAATGACATGCTAATTTGATTCATGCCCTAGCCCAGACTCTAAAATCAATATTGACACCATGGCCATTTTCTACATGTGGACTTGACCTCATTGGGAAGATCAAAACCACTTTATCTAATGTTCATAAACATATCCTTACCACCATAGAGTATTTCACTAAGTGGGTTAAAGATATACCACTCATGTGACTGGAAAGTAAATTTCCAAGTTCATCTTCAACCATCTCATTTACCACTATCGTATCCCCTCTAACATTATATATGATAATGGAGGATCATTCAAGAACAAGGATGTTGACAAGCTATGTATTGAATATAACATCACATGATATTTTTCTATAGAATATTAACCTCAAAGTAATGGCCAGGCTAAAGCATCAAATAAAACCATTGTCAATATTCTTATAAATATTGTCAATGATGCCAATTATGATTGACACCTTTAGATATTCCCTACCCTTTGGGCATACCATACCAATCATCTTACCCCCACAAAAGCCACTCCACATTCACTAGTTTATGGTATTAAAGCCATCCTTCCCATTGAAGTTAAATTACCTTCACTACACATATCTTTCAAGCATGTCCTAGATGACCACGACAATCAAGTAGCTTGCCTACAAGATCTAGATCTGTTTGATGAAAAATGCACATATACACTCAATAATCATTAGACATATCAGAATTGACTTAAAGGCCACTACAATTGGTGCATTAAGTATAGAACATTTGAACTTGGTGATCTCGTTCTTAAATAAAACCAAAAGAATACCATGGCTGAGAAGAAGCATAAAGGTAAATTTAAACCAAACTAGATAGGACCTTTTATCATTACTATATATTATGGATCAAGAGCATATAGGCTCACCACAATAAATGGATATGAAATTCCTGAGCTAATGAATATTATTCACCTCAAGTGGTACTATGCTTGAGTGCTAAGGTGTATATCTATTAGGACTATTTTAGTGGTGCCATTCTTCTTTGTATAAATATCATTCTTATCCATCCTCTTAGCCATATCCACTTTACATTTTTGGTCTATCATCCAAATGTGTTTTAAATCTTGGTCCATTTGAAATTTGTTTTTGCCATTTGTTATGCATTTTTAACACTAAGGAATTTGATCAGTTTCATTAGTTGTTTTAATTACTTCACATAGAGATCATATTTTGGAGTAGTATGATAGAAGTTTTAGTAATTTCATCCTTTTTTTTTTCCTTTCTTATCATCAGTCTTGATACTAATTATAACTACCTTTGGACAAATTAGTATCATTGATCTATGCCATTATGTCCTGGTTATAGCCACCTATGGTAAATTATGGGTAACATTTGTTTATTAAGCCTTGACATACCAACTTGCCACTTCCTATGCCACAAAATGACTTTTTCCCAACTGTGTCTATTTTGTTTGAATTGATTGCTACACTAGTCAAATTCCTCCACTATAAGGGCAGAACTACTGTGACTTGAGGTCCTACTCTAGGACTATGTAGGTAGTGCTTGATACTTGTTGAGGTCAGCTCAATCAACCTTTCCACCATGCTCTCACCATTTTGAAATAAACCTAAGTTGAATTCTCTCATCATTTTGTGAGAAACCTAAGTTTAAATTATCTTTCCATTTTATGAACAACCTAAGTTAAATTATCTTGTCATTTTGTGAGCAACCTAACTTTGCATGCTCTCTCCATTTTATGAACAACCTAAGTTTTCACACTTTCACCATTTTATGAGCAACCTAAGTTTAAATGCTTTCACCATTTTATGAGATTGAACCATTTTGTGTCTCATCATCATTGATCGAGTTGAGATATTTCAAAAAATCTAAAAACATTTGTAAAATCGTTAGAAAAAACCAAAAACATTGACTATTTATTTGCCTTAAGGATTTTGGGAACCCTTACTAAGTTTCAATCAAACCACTTATCACTTCATTTTCCCATCCTTTTTGGCCTTTTCTCTCATGCACTTGCCATTTTTCAAGACCATTCCTATTCTTCTATCACATCAATTGTGTTTGTTTTCATCATTTATCACATTCTTTCCATTCCCTAAGAGAACTACATTTGGCCTAAAGTTTTTTATTGGATATTACATCCATGGAACTATGTAGGTAGCATCCACTTACCTAGTGCATATGGAGATAGCTCAGCCCCACCCCCACACCCCCCCTTTATTTTTATTTTATTCCTTTGTTTTATTCATTTGTTAAGTTATCACTTATTTTCTAGGGGTAATGTTTCTATGGTTTATATTACATTGTTTATTTGTTTGTTTGTTTGTTTCTGCTTATTTTGTTTGTTTATTTTCCTATTTGTTTGCTTTCATCACTGTTGCATTGATTTATTTTGTGTGTTCATTAGGTGATTCCTTGCCTACACTTACACTCGAATCCATCCATTTTCATAGGTTTACATTGTCATCATGGTTTCTATCATTGGTACATTATTTTCTATTGAGTATTTAATTGTGGTAATCAGTCCTTATACATATTTCAACCAAGTCCTCATGATCTTATACCATAATGCCTACCAACATGTGATAAAACAAACCTTAGATTCAAGAAGTCTATTCAATAATGGTAGCATCAACATCTCTTCAACACTGACATCTTGATTCAATCCCAATCATATCCCAAACAAAATAATTAACCACAAAATAATTTCAACCTTTATTAGTTCAGATGAGCATCTTCCTACTATTAGATTATTCCAATTCATCATTATGCTTTGTGTTAATTTATCATTATCCTTGACCAAGTTTGTCATTTTTTCCATAATCAGGTTATAATTATTATAACCATCTATGGTAAATCATTACACATTGTCCCACCTGCATTTCTCAATGATTACAACAACCTTTGGGAAAATCATTATGTTATCACCACTTTATGTTTTTCACTGATACAAGGGTACATTATTATCTTTTTTGTCTATCCTAATTGGGGAAACTCCATCTTCTCAATGATTATAACCACCTTTGGTAAAATCATTATGTTATCATACCATGTTGCCACTTTTAAGGTACACTACTTATAATAGCCTTTAAATAAACCATTTTACACCATCCCACTTGTATTCTCAGTAATTTTGACTAATTTTTCAAAAATCATTATATTTTTACCCCATCATCTTTCCTTTCTTTGGTCCCCTCATTTTTATTCTTATTGAGGGACCGTTTGTTGACTTACATGTGCCAACCATTCCCTCGAGGGGGCATCATATAGTTAGCTTATCATCATTGTAGTTGTAGCCATATAGGACCTTTTCATTATTTGAGAATACATTACTATGCTTATATCTTGTAATACATTCCCAAATAAGGGAAAACTGTAGACACCTAAATCAGACCATCGATAACCTCCAACTAGGCTTTTGACCAATTTCCACCTAAAATGCACAATTTGGCCTAAAAACACTAAATCACATTAAAAGATTTAAACCTGACATATTCAAGTGCTGATTTTAGCTAAAGTATCATTAAATGGGGAAATGTAATTTATGGGCCAGCTAACTTTGGTCAAATCATTTCAAGTCAAAATGTCAATTTTACACTTGGATGCTTTGGATTGTTATTTTTTTATCAAAAATCTTGTATAAGACATGTGCCTTTATTATTATTTATTTGTAACATCCTAAATGAGATAAGGGATATAATACATCTGACATTGACTTATAATTCTAATCCAGTCAAATTTTGGACCAATAACAAGGATTCTGATCAATTTAAGTAATTTTTACACAAAGTTTTTAATCATGCTTAAGATCTAATAAAACCAAGTTAGAGCCTAATTAAGAATTTCATGGAAACTTGTTGAATACTTGTTTTTAGAAATGAATATTAAATATTGTCATCATCAGGTGACCTCATTTCTTGGGAAAGACATCCCTACACTACAAATGCCACAAATATCAAGATTCATGCCTCTCATGCCTCATCAAATCCCTCCATACCTCTTAATTGCTCCTCTATCTCAAATATTGATGAGCCTATTTATCAATTTTAATTGCATAATTGGATTAATCCTTAGCCACACATCTCAATTCTAAGATGGATAGTTTAGGTTGATTCTACCCATATGTAAAAAATGTATAAATAGAGAGGCTATGAACATAATTTTTAAGTCTTGACAATGCATAAATTATTCCAAAATATATTGCAATTAGTGTTATCATGCCAAATTAATTCCAATCCAAGCCAAGCCAAAGGTGCCAAGAGGAGGTGGAGGATAAATGAGCTCCATTACAACAAACTTCATGAGCACAAGATGATTAAGCCACTACAAAATAATTTGGAGCATCCAAGGAAGGTGAAGGATTCTTATTTTTCCTTACTTTTTAGTTGTGCTTGTCATTTTTTTTTATTAAGCTCACCCTAGTAACTAAACATAGAGATGTATGTTAGTGTGTTTTTATCAATTTGTTTTCATTTTGGGACTAATACAATACTAATCACCTCTATTGACTAATACAATACTAATCCCAATCATAACCAAAATAAATTAATTAACCACAAAATAATTTTTAACCTATATTAGTTTAGATGAGCATCTCCCTACTAGTAGGTTATTCTAATTCAACCTTACCCTCTGTGATTCAGTTACCCTCATCATTATCCAATCAACCATGTTTGCCATAATTAAGGTCCAATGATTATAACTGCCTATGGGTAAATCATTGCACACCATCCTACATTCTCAACGATTATAACCACCTTTGGGCAAATAATTATGTTGTCACCACTTTCCTTTTTTTGCACATATAGGGATACATTATTATCTTATTTTTCTATCTTAACTAGGGTAGCTCCATATTCTCAATGATTATAACTACCTTTGGGCAAATCATTGTGTTATCATACCATGTTGATACTATCAGGGTACATTGCTTATAACTACCTTTGGGTAAACCATTGTACACAATCTCACTTGTATTCTCAATGATTTTGACTACTTTTTAAAAAATCATTATGTTTTCACCCCATCATCTTTCCTTTCTTTGGTCCCCTCATTTCTCTTCTTATTGAGGTACCATTTATCGACCTACTTGTGCCAACCATTCCCTCGAAGGGGTATCATATATTTAATTTATCATCATTGTAGTTGTAGGCATACATGACCTTTTTATTCTTTGAGAATATGTTACTATGCTTATAGCTTGCAATGCCTTTCCAAACAAAATCAAATTGTAAACACCTAAATATGGCCATTGATAACCTCCAACTAGGTTTTTGACCAATTTCCACCTAAAATGCACAATTTGGCCTAAAAACACTAAATCACACTAAAATCTTTGAACTTGAAATATTCAAGTGCTAATTTTGGATAGACTATTATTAAATGGGGTAATGTAATTTATGGGCTCGCTAACTTTGATCAGATCATTCTGAGTCAAAATGCCAATTTTGCACCTAGATGTTATAGATTGATCTTTCCTATCAAATCTCTTGCACAAGACATGTGATTTTGTTATTTTTTATTGATAACATCCTAAATATGATGATGGATCCAATGCATCTGACATTGACTTCTAATTTCAATCTAGTCAAATTTTAGACCAATAATAAGGCATTTTGATCAATTTGAGTAATTTGTGCACAAAGTGCTTAATCATGCTTAAGAGATAGTTAAACCAAGTTAGATATTAATTAATAATTCCATGGAAACTTGTTGAATACTTGTTTTTAGAAATAAATGTTGAATATATATATCATCAAGTGACCTCATTTCTTGAGAAGACATCCCTAGGCCATAAATGCCACATATATCAGGATTCATGCCCCCATGCCTCATCAAAGCCCTCCATGCCTCTTAATTGCTCCTCTATACCAAATATTGATGAGCATATTTATCAATTTTAATTGAATAATTATATTAATCTTTAGACACAAATCTCAATCCTGGATGGATGGTTCAAGTTGATTATACCCATTTGCAAAAATATATAAATAGGAGGCCTTGCCACATGAATTTTAAGTCTTGATAATGCAATGTTATAATGCAAAAATAATTCCAAAAGATATTGTAATTAGTGTTACCTTTCCAAATTTATTCCAAGCCAAGCCAAGCTAAAGCCAAAGGTTTGAAGAGGAGGTGGAGGATAGTCAAACTCTATTGCAACAAACTTCATGAGCACAAACTGAGCAATCCACTACAAAAATATTTGGAGCATCCAAAGAAGGTGAAGGATTCCTTTTTTTTCTTAATTTTTAGTTGTGTTTATCATTTTTTTTATTAAGCTCACCCTCATAACTAGGCATGAAGGTGTTAGTTTACTGTGTTGTTTGTCAATTTGATTTGTTAATTTTGGGACTAACACAATACTAATAACCTCTTTTGAGTCAAATTCATAGTTCACACTTATCATAAATGGTTGGTTCAACAAAAATATCTTGTATCAATTGGTTTTCTTGGCCTTGGTTTCTAGTGAGTTGGTAAATACTAGTTTTGTTTTGAACATAGTTTAGTCCTCAAATGATCAAATTGGTTGAGGTTTGGATGGGATTGGTACTAGATGATAAATGGCCTACAATTGGATAATGGTAGGGTATTAGATAATGTGATTTCTCACATGAGCCAAAGGATGAAGTCCTGAAATGATAACAATAGGGTGGTGTAGATCTTGGTTGTTTGCATAAGAAAAAAGATAAGGTCTTGGAAAGACAATTTTAGGGTATTATGGAACTTGGTTGCTCACACAAGCTAAAGGGTGGGGTCCTCATATGGAAATGGTGTGATATTGTGGTCCTAAAATAAAAATGGTATGATGTGGTGGAGCTTGATTACTTGCATAATCTAAAGCATCCAAGTCTTCTTCATAAACCATATCATCCCAATCGATAACTTGATTTAGATTTTATGGATTTTGACTATGTTCCCCATATGGATTATTGTAGGGAGAATAATAAAACTCCTTATAAAATCATATCTCTATAGGGGTTTCTAGTCAATTTTTATGTAGTCATTCTATCATAAGCTAGATTGTACATGACTCTACCATAAGTGTAGCTAGACATATCCACATAAATGATGAAAGTTATGAAATAAAAAGCTTAGAGTTCTGAAAACTTTGAAATATTATGTCCAAAGGACAAATGGCTCAAACCTGGTTTAACTTGGTCAAAGGTGGAAGTGTATATCCAAAATGGTTTGAAATTGGATTTGTATCTCCAAAATAGTTTATGTTAGGATTTGGCATAAAATATTCTAACATCAAATATCTAAATCTAAATGTCATAGACACAAAAGGTCAAGCATTTGAATAAAAACTAGTATGTCAAAGGGCTAGGTCAAAGTGTTCCAAACAAGGTCTAAACAAAAGAGAAAAGAGTTTCTAGGTCTTTTGTCCAAATGTGGAATTAAAATCTAGGTTAAAATAGGTTTTGCTAGGACTTTTGTCTAAATAGTGTCAAAATCTAGACTTGAAATAAAAGCATGATGTGATTTGATTTAATTTAATAAGTTTGGAAACAACTTTGACATAGACCTAATACATAGAATCAAACATAAACATGATCAATTAGAATTAGGCATGAGGCAAAATGATTTTGGAGAAAGGTTGTGTTATCTTAAATAAAGGCACAAATAATGATGAGGATAGGCTATAAACAAACAAATAATAGTTTTCAAATTTGGGTAATCGATTAACTGAAGTTATGAAACCCAAAATAGAAATATATATGTATCAACCCTATGAATCGAGGCCTAAATAGAAATAAATCAATGTTTGAATCCAAACTTGAAAAAGTTAATTGAAAACTCAATGTTGAAAACTAGGATTTGACCAAACAAGCTCGACAAGATTGGACAACATGACGGTGTATAAACAAGGTCCAAATGACATATGTGATTGGTTTTGATATAATGGTAAAAAAGTATTGAAAAAAAGTGAAAAGCATAATGAAATTAGCATTATCTAATGATGTGATCAATGTTATGTTTCAAATACTCAAAGGGAAAATGGTTTTGACATATTTTAGGCAGCATAATAGTACTTGTATCAGTTAATTGACACACACATAAATAAGTTTAGAAAAAAATTTAAGGCACAAGTGTGGTGTAAAACAACCAACATAACACCTCCTTGACAAGCTAATGGTGTATAAACAAATTGGGTTTGACATGGTTTATAAATAAACACATTAGTTTTAGTCTCAAAACACTAAGCAACAAAATGACAAAATATAAGTAAATCATCCAAATTCCTATCAAGGGTGTGGAAAAGTGGGGTTGACTCAAACTAATTGGTTTTTAATTATTTTATATGGATCAATTATATAATAAATTTTATTCCAAATGATGCAAAATAAGTACATTTTAATTGGGTATCAGTAGCACTTGGATTGTTACAAAAAGGTCTTGCCCTTTTGGCAACCACTACATCCATCACTTGCTTAGTATAGTGCAATGTCTAATGTGAAAATACATCTTGATGCTTAACCCCAACACTAAAAGGTGGTTTAACTACTCAAACCTCTGATCCTAGTTAGGGTGATGAAGCCAATGCTAGGAGATGAAACCCTAGGTTAAAGTTTCCCTAAAGAACTTCTAGGAGGTAATGAATTCCCCTTCACAAGCCAAGTTTACATAAAATAAAAGACATAATAGAGAGATTATATGGTTATCTCAAGATCACCAGATACTATTGCAAGTTTTTTGGGAGGGATTTACATAATGTTCTTTCTATGCCTTGGACTAGGCTCTTTGTAATAAGGATGGAGTTTTTGATTCCAAAAGTTCCCTAAAGGGGATGGATGGAAGAGTATACACACAATGTCTCTCTTTTTTCTGATCAAAAACTAAGTTAAGTAACTATTAAATATAAAACTTGGATAAATGAGTTCAATTTTAAACACCAAATGAAAAGTTAGGTGGTGTTATTTTGACCCCTTGGTCTTAATTTGTAACTTTGAAAGCATAATTATCAAAGCATTCACTTAATCATCTAAATTTTTCATTAAGCCCCAAAATAAGGTTCTTAACTCATTTTAAACATTCAAAATATGTCTAAATAGCATGATATAAAAATTTTCAAGTTGGCCCTACAATGAAAAAGTCAATATGTCCTTTAGCTTTGAAGCTATTTTAATTTTGGAATAATAAAATTTGAAAATGCAGGTCTTGAGCCTATATTTTTCAAAATAACATAGTGACAGTGACCAGAAATGGTTGGATCCTTATAACTCTTGTTGATTGGTGATGGTTATGCTAACCATCAATAGTTATCTATCTACCCAAAGGTATCACCCCAATATCAAATGTGTCAGATTAGAAAAATTTAAAGATATTTTCAAAATTTTGTGAAAAATATATGAAACTTTAATCTAAAATGATATCATATTCTAAAACTTTAATCTAAAATGATATCATATTCTAAAACTTTATGAGAAAACACATAGTTTAAAAAAATCATCAAAAATAGAGTCCATATGACTGCAAACCAAGAAATTTAAAATGGCCTATTAGCTCTCAGGTTTATGTTTTTAATAAAAATATAGTGAATAATGATGGTTATAATGATGGTTTCACTTGATTGTTGATGGTTGAAAATGACTGTTTATAGTTTACTCAACCATTGGTGGTTCCTCTGATCATCGATGGTTAATTGTGTAAACCCATGAAGATAAAAATCCAGCTAAATAAAATTATAAAATCACTTAAAAAGAGTTTTAAGCATCCAAATTTAAATTTTAAAGTTTCCTCATGCTCTCCTTCATACATAAGATGCGCCTTGTCCCACTGGGTGTACTATTATGTGACCTAGGAATTTAAATCATGAGAGGATTGTTAATATCATGTTAGTTCCAAAATGAAATAAACACACTAACTAGCATAAAATCTCTAAGCCTAGACACTAGGGTGATCTTGGTGAGGAAAAACCATTTGAGAACACAACTAAATATGGAGATAAATGAGAAATATGAACACAAAACACAAATTTCTCACCAAATCCTTGATTGCTCTAAAAGGTTCCTTCTTTGGATTGCTCAGCTTGTGTTTCAAGAGATCTTCAATGGAGTGTGGCTACCTTTATCTCCTCTTGGCACCTTTAACTTTGGATTGGATTGGCTCAAGAATTTGTCATTATAACACTAATTTTATTGGGTTTTGAAATTATTTGTTTATTATAACTTTGCATTATCCAAGCTTAAAATTTACTAGGCAAGGCCTCCTATTTATGATTTATGCAAAATGGTTAAGGATTAACCATGACCATCCATCTCAAGATTGAGAGTGTGTCCATGAATAAATATAATTATGTAATTAAATTTATAAATATCTCCCATAAATATTTGGGATAGAGGGGCATTTAAGAGGCATGGAGGGTCTTAATGAGGCATGAGAGACCCATAATCCTTATATTTTATGCATTTATGGCTTGTGGATGCCACCACATATAAATTATGTCATTTTATGATGCAAATATTAGATATTAATTTCCAAAAATAAATATTCAAAAATCTCCATGGAATTCTTAATTAGGCTCACGATTTGGATTAATTAGCATTTAAAAATGATTAAGCAATTTTGATGTAAATATTGGATATTTGTGTACAAATTAATAAAATTGGTCAAAATGCCTCGTTATTGGCTCAAAATTTTATTGGATTGGAATTAGAATTCGATGTTAGATGTGTTGGATCCATATTCTCATTTAGGATGTTTCCAACATAAAATAATAAATCATGTGTCTTAAGCAAGAAATTTGGTAGAAAAGAGTAATCCAGAGCATCCAAGTACAAAAATGTCATTTTGAATCAAAATTATTTGATCAAAATTAGATATTTCATAAATTTTATTTCCCTATTTATTGATACTCTAGCAAAAATCAGCACTTGAATGTCACAGGTTCACATCATTTACCATGTTTTAGTGTTTTTAGGCCAAATTATGAATTTTTTTATAGAAATTGGTCAAAATCTTGGTTGGAGGTTATCAGTGGCTAGTTTTAGGTGTCTAATATTATATCCAATCTCCCTTTACATTTAAAATCATTCTTAATAATCTAATCAACATTCTAGGTTGGCTAAGTAGCTAGTTTTACTTTTAAAGTAGTTTTCTTGTTCTTTGATCAACTATGTGTGCAAAAACTTACATTAGCTAGCATTAGTGAAAGATTTTACTTTTTGTGCATCAATAAGATTGGCCATCATCAATTAAATTGACTATTTATTTTCCTTTCATACTTACTACTCTTTTACATTACTTACAATTATCTTTCTTTAATTCATAGGTTGTTATCAGCTTTCTTTTCTTCTCTATCTATTGTGTTAGATCGACCTTATCTACCTAGTATATTTTTAGCCCTTGTACACTATGCTAGGTTGACCTAGTCAATCTAGTACTATTTTTATAATCTTTACCTTTTTTCTAGTCATTGTTCACTGAATTAGGTTGATACTATGGACCCTGTATAGTTTTATAATCCCTATTTTGCACTAGGTCATCCAGTTAACCTAGTACTATTGTTAGTCACTTTCTAATTCTTTGATTTCTCATATTTATTCTTTTCCTTTCATCCTGAAATTTATATTTGGTGATAACACTAAATTTCATTCAATAGACACAATGGAATTCACCATTCCTAATAGGGTCTCCCATAGACAAAGTAGGGATCCTTTCATAAATGCTAGTAATGTTCATATTGAAACCCTTATGATGGAATATGGGACTGCTCCTCATACCATTTGTAGAAAAACCCTCATCTTATCTTAGAGGATCATATTGAGTTAGTGTATACTCTTGAAATCCTTTTCTTTATCATAGAATTCCCTCAACATATAGGGAAGGATCCTTCCACCATCTATAAACTTATGATTATCCATCAAGTTGAAGATCCTCATTCTCCTACTCCCACTTTCTCAATTAGATTTTTGGTATTTATTCTCAACCTTTTACTTCAATCTTGACTCCTTATGCCATTACATATTCTTCTTTAAATTATTTTACCTCCATGCCTAGTATCTCAACTAACATGGTGGATTCTACATCTAGTGGGCCTCTCATAAGATCCACTATCCTTAATACATCCACTATTTCATTGTTTGCTACCCAAGGCACTCATATTTCTAATGCTTCTTCCTCTCAACCATTTACTAGTCCATATTTTTTTTCACAAGAAAATTTTACCACTAGTGCCTCAAATTCTAATAGCTCTTCTCAAGCTCATATCAACACTAATAGTGTTATTCAAGCCACTAATGTAAACACAAATACCAATAATAATTCTTCTAATAACGCTAATCAAAATTATCAACTATTGTTGTAAACTCTCAATCAAATGAATAAATTCCAAGCTCATAATATGAATCAAATGATGTGAATGCAAAACCACCTTATTAATCTTCAATCCAATCCTCAACCAATGACTTGGGGAACACATAACCAAAGCATTCCTCCTCCTCCTCTTAGATATTCTCAAGGTAATCTCATTTGTCAACCTCCATTAGTCAAAAAAAACATCAAGCATTTACAAAATGAACCTCTTACCACCCAAATTCGTAAGATTGATATTGGAGGCATAAGACCTACAGTTTTTTACAATGGATCAACTAATATTAATCTTCACCTCAAGACATTTGGAAACATTTAAAAGGATTGGGTCAAGAGTGATGCCTTAGATTGGTACAATCAAATTAGAACATATTCTATCACTAGTTTGGAGGAATTAGTAAATGCTTTAGTTCAAGAATTCAAACTAGTGATCTTCCTGAAAACACTCTGGCCCATTTCATCAATTACAAACAAAACAAAAAAAACTACCCAAGAATTTGTTAAGTGATAGAAGACATTGTCAAATAAATTGGAACATAAAATGGTAAATTATATTCTCTTTCATCTCTTTACAAATAATTTATTTCCTAAATTACAATATCAAGTCCATACCCTTTCTCCACATACCTTAGAGGAAGCTATCAATCAAGCCAAAATACAAGATTTTCTCATGCATCAATTTGAGCCACCCCAACCTTCTGTAGGCCCTAACCTATTAGTAAAGAACAAAAACCATAATATTACTAGTGATGGTGTTATTGATTCATATGACACCATTCAAAATGTTTAAGTTGTAGTTCCTACCCCTTATTTGGAACCAACTCCTTCTCAATAATACACTAATCCTCATTTCTCAACAAAAAACATTAATGTCCATAAGCCATTTTCCTCAGTGGAATTACTTAAATGTATACCCAAGTAGTTTCCATGAAAGCTTTACTGTACTCAACTTATGAAATCATGGTATGATCCTAATAAGTTTTTTTCATTTCATGCTATCTAGGGTCATTCTCATGAGACTTGTAGATAGCTTTGAAATTTAGCCATGGAATTTCTTCTTAGCCTAAATTTTGAACACGATTCCATTATTTATAATCATCAAAAATCTTATGAGATTGATTTCAAAGACTATAAGTCGCATGATAAAACTTAAGCCTTAAATCAAACAAATGCTCATTTAGCTATCTATAAAGACTCCTTGCCTAATCATCAACCACTCTAAAAAGGTCAAGACAAGCCCACCTCTTTCACCAATAATGTAGAAAGTCTTGTTGAACCAAATTACAAAGAGAATGTGGTTATCATGACTAACATGTGAAGAGTGGTGGCTTTCATTGATTCACAACCTATCTACACTCCTTCCCTTAAGACATATTGTTTTATTTGAGATTCTTCTCCAACTCATTTAAATGAGTTGTGGCAAGAAGATATATTTTTTTTTGAAGATACAATCTATGATTCTCCCTCGGATGACACATTTCATACTTTTTCTAGTTAGCTCCCATCATCTTCCAATACTAATGATAATCCAATTTCTACTAACACTTCTAAACTTCAAGATAATCTAACCAACTAATTATTCATCAAAAAATAATCTACAACCTTATTCTCAACCTTATCATTATTATCAACATAAGTTTCAATTCTATTTAGATCCACCTTATAAAGACTTTATTAACTATTATGCATATATATATAATAATCTCCTTATGGGTTATGATGAATGGGATCCCATTATAGAACTTACTAATCTTCCATCTCAAACACCTTTCCTTGAGCTCATGAGGACATCTCTACATCATATAAACTACTTCATGCAACTCTTATTTGATATGAATATCCCTTTTAGTCCTCTAGTAGAATGAGAGGCTACTTTATTTAGATCTACGGATAACATCTTACAACAATATAAAGAAATGTCCATTAACATTGATGAAATTATAGGCACTTCTCTTTATTTATGACTTCCTATCACATATATGATTTTAGATGAAATTATACTTTACATAGATGATCCTCCATTATTTATTAGCATCCAAATCAGTGGTATCCAAGTTAAGTGAGCCTTGATCGACATGGGTTCTAGAACTTGTGTCACTTCCCTTTTTTAATTAAAACTCTTGGGTATTCTGAATATAATCTCAAGTCTACATGTAACACATGCCAAAGATATTATAGAAGGAAAATTCCTCCCTTAGGGCGTGTGTGTCTTCCCAATACCTTCCCACCTATCACCATTCATGTGAAAGTGATGATCTTCCACTTTACACTTTCATATAAAATATTGCTTGGTAGGTCATGGACTCATTGTATGTGAGACGTCTCATCTTTTGCTTACCAATGTATACAATTTCATCACAATGGAGCCATTTATAGGATTCAAGGAGACACTAACCCTTGGAATTTCAAATAGTTCTAAGATCATGGTATTTTCAAAATTCTTACCCTTGAGCCTTTGCCTAGTTTTTCTATTCCATGCATCAAAGTGTTTCAACTTTCCTATCAACTCAACTAGTTGTTACAATGGGCATATTGAGCTCATTGGTAACATGACTCCTAACCTTTTAGACTCTGATGATAACGAGCTTGATGAGATTAAATTAAAGATTAAAACTTCTTATATCTTTCCTCATCTCATCTTATAACTTCCTACTTCCTTATATCCTCATTCTCACAAGCCTCCTTATGATGACATTCCCATAGTCTTAACCAAGACTAGGCACTCTATTCACGAAGATTCCTTTGATGACAAGGTCATCTTGAATTTTGTCATCGATCTTCATACTCTAGATTATGATAATGCCTATTATTTAGATGATCCTCTTTTAGGCAACCTTGTCTAGGCCTATAATTCTAAAATTATTCATTACCATTCTACTTGAATCTTTTCATGCATCTCATCATTCTCTTTCATTTATAGTTCTTGATTCTTCTATTTTACCTCTTTATCATAGGGTAGATATGGAACCAATCCTCCATTTTTTGAGAAATCACTTAGGATAATGCTATTGTATCATGTTATGACTAGAACTTATCACTTTTACACACCTAGGGTATTCCTCCTTAGACATTCTATAAATCTGGCCCCTCCTTCAGTAGGGCCAGCTATAGTTAGGTCTATTCTTTTTTCCACTTTAGTTTAACCTCTTTCCTCTCCTACTGTTGTTGAGCCTCTTTTTGCTTCTCATCCTAGTTTTCTTCCTATTGAGCCTCTTTTCACTCCTTCCCCATCATCAACTTCCCTTGATGATGGTTTGATTCCACTACCTAAGGTGGTTCCTTTGCCTACTAAATGGACTAATGAATCCTCTTTAGCTTCTTTTGCTCCTATTTCACCTCCTTCCATGAGTGCTCATAAAACCACTCACAAGTATATCTATTGCTTCCATGGGATATATAATCACTCTTTTATCCATTTTTTCAAGTTTTTATAATATCTTAATATATTGCATGCTTTTTCCCCATCATCAGACAAAGCCATATCTCCCCTAAAGGTACTGTTGACCATTTTTTGATCAAACAGGCAAAAAAATTGGTTCCCTTCTTCCTTTGATATTTTAGGCCAGTTCATTTTTGATTTTACACAAGTCTAGTGATTTTCTATGGACTCTATAGGTCTATTTCTATGGACTCTATAGGGCTTAGATTTCTATGGACTCAGTAGTGAGATTTTCTACAAACTCTGCAGGTGTAATCTTTTGGCAGATGAAGAACGAGTTCAAAGAGTGCAAGGTTTTACAAAGCTTCTTCAGACTCTTGTCTAAATAAATTCATAAGGAAAGAGAGCTAAAATGGTTCAAAGACACTTTTCCTTAAGGTTGGAAGAGTGGTTCAATGGCGTAATCTTTCCAAGAGTTAGCACCTTTGAATCATTAAACCGTTGAAACCATTGAACCGGTTCAACACCTTAGTTCAACACCTTAGTTCAATGCTTCGGTTCAATGCCTTGGTTTAATCAGTGAGTTCATCACTTTGTTTCAAAGCTCAATTTCATCAGCCTTGGTTCATCACTTGGTTCAATGCCTTGGTTCATCACGGAAGGTTCAAAGCTGCTTGGTTTTAATTAGCAAAGTTCAACAAATGGCATGAAGCATTGAACCATTAAACTGTTGAACCTTTCTAGGTTCAAGCATTTGGTTCAAGTGGTAGGTTCGAAGGCTCAATTTAATGAATGAGTGGCATGTGGTGTTAAACCATTGAACTGTTAAACTGTTGAATCATTTTTAGTTCAATCGGTCAGTTCACTGGCTTGGTTCAAGGGAGCATCCTAAAACCAAAAGATGAGTGCCCTTGTAGAGGGTAGTTTTGGGTTTAAAAGCCCTTACAGAGGGTAAGGAACACTTCAAAGGTAGCTGAAGGATTTCAAGAAATGTGAAAAAAATCTTAAGGCATTGAATCCTTCAAACTTTTTATCCAAAGGAATTCCTTCAGACAAAAAGTCTAAAGGAATTCAGAGGAAGGCCGCCAGCATGAAGAACCAATTCAGAGAGTGCAAGGTTTTACAAAGCTTCTTCAGACTCTTGTCTAAATAAATTCATAAGGAAAGAGAGTTAAAATGGTTCAAAGACACTTTTCCTTAAGGTTAGAAGAGTGGTTTAATGGCGTAATCTTTCCAAGAGTTAGAACCTTTGAACCGTTAAAACCATTGAACCAGTTCAATGCCTTGGTTCAACACTTAAGTTCAATGCCTTGGTTCAACACTTCAGTTCAATGCCTTGGTTCAATCAGTGAGTTCATCACTTTGGTTCAAAGCTAAATTTCATCAACCCTGGTTCATCACTTGGTTCGATGCCTTGGTTCATTGCAGAAGGTTCAAAGGGGCTCGGTTTTAATCGGCAAAGTTCAACCAATGGTGCAAAGCATTAAACCATTGAACCGTTGAACCTTTTTGGGTTCAAACATTTGGTTTAAGTGGTAGATTTGAAGGCTCAATTCAATGAATGGGTGGCACACAGTGTTGAACCATTGAACCGTTAAACTATTGAATCATTTTTGGTTCAATCAGTCAGTTTAATGGCTTGGTTCAAGGGAGCATCCTAAAACCAAAAGATGAGTGCCCTTACGGAGGGTAGTTCTAGGTTTAAAAGCCCTTACAGAGGGCAGGGAGCACTTTGAAGGTAGTTAAATAATTTCAATAAATATGCAAAAAGTCTTAAGGCATTGAATCCTTTAAACTTTTTATCCAAAGGAATTACTTCAGACAAAAAGTCCAAAGGAATTCAGAGGAAGGCCGCCAGCACGAAGAACTAGTTTAGAGAGTGCAAGGTTTTACAAAGCTTCTTCAAACTCTTGTCTAAAGAAATTCATAAGTAAAGAGAGATAAAATGGTTCAAAGACATTTTTCCTTAAAGTTGGAAGAGTGTTTCAACAACGTAATCTTTCCAAGAGTTAGCACCTTTGAACCATTGAACCGGTTAAATGCCTTGGTTCAACGCTTCGGTTCAATGCCTTGGTTCAATCTATGAGTTCATCACTTTAGTTTAAAGCTCAAGTTCATTGGCCTTGATTCATCACTTGGTTCAATGCCTTGGTTCACCATGGAAGGTTCAAGGGGCTTGGTTTTAATCGACAAAGTTTAACCAATGGCACAAAGCATTGAACCATTGAACCATTGAACCTTTCTAAGTTCAAGCATTTGTTTCAAGTGGCAAGTTTAAAGGCTCAATTTAATGAATGAGTGGCATGCAGTGTTGAACTATTGAAATGTTAAACTATTGAATCATTTTTGGTTCAATCGGTCGGTTCAATGGCTTAGTTCAAGGGAGCATCCTAAAACCAAAAGATGAGTACCCTTGAAGAGGGTAGTTCTAGGTTCAAAAGCCCTTGCAGAGGGTTAGGAGCACTTTGAAGGTAGTTGAAGGAATTTAGGAAATGCACATAAAGTCTTAAGGCATTAAATCCTTCAGACTTTTTGTCTGAAGGAATTCCTTCGAACAAAAAGTCCAAAGGAATTCAGAGGAAGGCCACCAACACGAAGAAAGGACATGGGGAAGTCAAAGTGGCCAATTCTCATGGATTTTTTATCCATGGGAAAAATCCTATAGAAAAGGTCCACAAAAAAGGCTGAAGAGACAAAAAGCCACCAAAAGGCAAGTGCCCTTGCGGGAGGCTCTCAGCTGGCCAAATGAAGGGTATCTCTCCAGAGCCGAAGGGACACTTCCCCTTTGGGAGGGTCTAAAACAAAGGATGACTCAAAGGAAAAGGATTGAAGGAATTCACCAAGGATGGTGACATCCTAAAAGCCATCAAATTTAAGAAGATAGATTAGCTATTATTTTTAAAATGATGATGGGTGTGCAGACGTCAAATTTAAGATGGTGAAATAGCTATTTCCTTTTAAATTGCCTAATCACCAACCAGAAAAGAGCCCAAGGAACATAGTGACCTACTAAAATATAGCCTCGAGAATTGAAGGAGCCAAAAGAAGACAAAGTAGGAATAAGACAAAGAGCCCAGAGAATAAAGAGAGAAAAGTGATAAGTATAGGAATATTTAGATAGTCCAAGTGGTGAAGGGGGGCACCGATTCAAGAAGTTACTCTAGCAGGTGATACAGTGTCTATGAATTGATCATTAAGAGGCACAAATGGCTAACAGTGTGACCCATTTTTATTCATTTCACATTAATGAATAGATAGGCCATGTAATCATCTTGAATGAGTGGTCTTGCAAGTAGACAAATGATGTGGCTCATAATTTCTCATTAATGTTTAAGCAGCTTGTTCTTCCCAATGATCAGAGTGCACATGGGTTATTTGTAAAAAGGGGTGCCAAAAGGCCTCCTTCCTTCCTCTATATATTGTAGACCTGTCATTTGGAAAATGATATTTCACATTTGTAAGGTGAAGCCCTGGCAAATTTTCACTTGAAATCAATAAATGCATTTTTACCTCTATTCTAGTTAGATATCTCTATGTGTGTTTGAGTGTTAGTTTTGTGTTTAGTCATTCCTTCTTAATGCTTCCACAAGTTTAACACCAACACACCTGGTGTCTATAAAGTGCCATTCCTACAAGTGACAAGAAGAGTTGTATCTAAAAGTCCAGAGACAGAAAGAATCTACTATACAGTGTGCCCTTTCCATAGCACCTATGGTGAATTCTTGTTTTTTGTGTATTCCATTAAAGCCTCCCTATTAAGCTTCATGCAGTCTATTCCATTTACCAGTTGAAGTGTACGTATGTGTTTGTATGGTTCAGAGTGTGAGTGTGAGTAGGTTGAATCATTTGGTGCATCACCCCTTTTAGAGTAGGTTCTATTTCCCTATAATCCTTCTCCATTTTCACCCCCCATTATATATCTATATACATGTATCAGCACTTATTGGAACAACTCAGATGCATCAAAGGGAGCTAGCCCTTACCTAGAGACTCTCCCCTCTAGCTTCACCAGTCCTACAAGTGAGTAGGGAGTTTCCATTTTGATGTGTGGAAGGCAGGAGCTTGGCCTCCTACCCTAGGTGTAATCCACTGTGTTAATAGTTTTTGGCATGCCTGATGGGACTCAATTTTTACACTCAGTAAATTTTTAGGATTGATGCTAGTCTTATTACAACAAATCAACTATTTTTAGCATCTAACGACTCCACTAGTAAGAACTTCATTTTCTAATCAAAGACCAATCTGACTTCCTATGCCTAAAGTCACCACACAGTTTACTTTTAAGGTTGTTCCTTTCAAATTCATTGAGTTTCCTTTGAACTAAGCAAAAATATTGAGGTTTGAGAGGACCCATCCTTATTCAGCAAACCACCTTCCCAAACCTGTCGTAAAGAACACATATGGAACAAGGCCGCAATTACATCCCATCATAGCTATGGCACTTCCCTTTATGACTTTTCATGGTTAGAGTCCATTAAATCTCCAACGTTATGACCCAATTCCAGGAGCATCCCTTAAAAGTGTGCCTTCTTTTGATGGAGAGGGACCCATCATAGTCATTGAACACATTAGAAATATTGCTAACCTCTACAATATTCACAATGTCACTGAGGAAAATATTGTAATTAGATTGATGGCATTGTCTCTCAAGGGTAAAGCTCTTGATTGGTATGGGACTTTGACTATAAATTCAATTAGTTCTTGGAATGAATTGGGAACTCACTTGATGGACCATTTTGGAGAAAAGAGTGACCACCTCTCACTTGCTGAGTAGCTAACTACCATGAAAAGAGCCTCACATGAATACATGTAAGATTTCAATGCTCAATTTTAGAAGATATGGGATAGAATACCCATTCTGGTAAAACCTAATCCTAGCTATGCTTTATTGTATTAATTAAGAGAATTGAATAGTGATATCACTGTTATGATACAATCCATGAGAGGACATGTATTGCCTGCCACCTATGACATAGCCATAGTAGCTAAAAATTGCTTAGTGCAGGTTGGGAAGATAGCTCCTAGACCCCATATGCCACTTTTCTCTAAAATGCTGCCTCTAATCTAGACTACTACTCCCACCTTAGCACTTCTACCTAGCATATAAAATCTAGCTACTACTCCATCCAATGAACTTCATGAAGTTAAGATTCTATTGTAAAGTATGTCAAATGAACTTGTGGCTCTTAAAAGGCAACAAGCTCAAAGCAACTAACCAAACCAAGGATACTAGTAGTATGGTCAAGCTCCTAGACCCACTTTCCAAAATTACAATCAAGGACAAGGTCAGCTTACTCAGACCAAACCCTTTCAAGGCTACAACCCAGGTGCCCCTTCATCATCTAAGGTCATGGTGCCTATTCAAAACAATCTGGTGCAAGAACAACCAAATTGTTCGACCATGGGATATAGTTAGGAGAAGGCTATTTATACAAATGAAATGATGGGTTACTACCCAAATTTATAAGATAATCAGGCAGTTTCCCATTCCCAAGTCTTTGAGGCTCCAATGCAACCCAACACACATAGCAGTTAGGCCCAGCCTGATTCTACCCTCATGAATCATCTAGAAGGAGAATTCTATTTAGTCAATTATGTGGGTGTTGCAGACAATCACACTGACTGTGTTGTAACCAACACAAGATTCAAAAAGAGAGCAATGGAATAAACTTAGGCTACTACCCAAGCATCGGCAACACCTTCTCTATCACATGTAAATAAAAAAGTCCCAAGTTTTAGACCATTAGTTGTACCTTCAACTCCTCAGCCTATACCTAAGGCTGTAAATAATTCCAAAGAAATTTTGAAGGAAGGAAACCTTCGAGTCAACATGGTTGACTAGATGAAGAAGCTGCACAAGAACATCTCCTTGTGGGATTTGCTGTCAATAATAGGGCAAAAGGACATGCTACAAAAGGAATTGCATGAGCTAGATGAACAACCTATCCCAAAAAAAGTTGATAATGTTTTGATGATGAATGGACAGCCTTCCACCTCAGGTCAGGTCAAAAAAGAAGAAAATGTTCCTCCTTTTTATGTGTCCTTGGTCATAGGAGATTTATTGGTGCACAATTGCATAATTGATAGCAGAGCAAGCATCTCAGTGATGCCAAAATGCATAGCCGACAAGCTAGGCTTGAAATATGAATAAATGACCAAGGGAGTCCTACAGATGGATGGAACCCTAGCAAAGACAATTTGGGTGGTAAGAGGTTTGAACTTGACACTGCACACTTGGCTGAATTTCTTAGTTCCTCATGATGTGGTAGTGGTGGATGTCCCTCCTTACTTTGCCATCTACTTATCTAGGGATTTTACATCCAAGATAGGTGACTATTTAGTAGCAAATTGGTTTTATCTAGTTTTTAGAACCAAGTATGGGACTAAAGTCAAGATTGAATCTGAACCACTCCATAGAGATCATTTGGAACCTTGCTCATTCAAGGTAGTAAATGTTAGCTATGCCATCATTGACCAAGAAGAGTTCCAAGTAGACCAGTATCCATCCTCTGCCCTTGAAGGAGTTGCATACCTACTTTTAGATGAATGGGGAAGTGATAACTTCAAGCATGATCCTTAAAAATTCATAGAGGAGGTAGGCCTTGGAATTTATTGCATGCATGAAGAGGGTAATTTTGTACCAAATTTGATGAAAGCCAGCCAGGAAAGCTCAGGTCTATGGTAGTTATTCTTTGACGGTTCAAAAATTAAGTTAGGAGCTGGTGGTGGAGCAGGGTTGGTCTCTCCTTCAAAAGAGTGGTATTTTTCAGCCTTCTAGTTCCAATTTTCCTGCACATGCAATATTGTAGAATACGAATCCCTCATCCACAGATTGGAGTGGGCAAGGAAAAGAGGAATCAAAGAGTTGTAAGTGTTTGGTGATAGTGAGCTAATTGTCAACTAGGTAAGAGGCCAGAATTTGATGAAGAATTCTCTACTGAAGTCCTACAAACATAGGGTATGGGACTTAGTGGAAAATTCCTTCGCTTTCAATATTATCTCCATTCCTAGAGAATGGAACAAGCAAGTAGATAGGCTGGCAACAGTTGGTGCCCAATTTGATATTCCTCAGAAAATAGGTGAAGACCATAACCCACATCACTTGAAGGTAGTGATCTGGCCCTCTATGCTTGACAACATCACCAACTGGAAAGTTTTCAATAGTGATCAACAAATAACACTCTTCCTACAAGAAGAAGTGGAATTTTCTGAAAAAACTAGGCAAAGCTATAGCAGAAATATGGCAACCAAATTATTTAGTTGAAGAACAATAAGCTCCCCAAAGGTTTGGTCATTCTAGATAGTATCTTCAATGGAGATGACCAATTGAGAAGTGACAAGGTGTGCATTACAACAAGGGAGGATCACCATGAGAAGGTGGAAATATTCAAGGACAAGCTACTTGCACTTGGGAAAGTGTGCACGGACCATGCAAGGTAGGCCTTCATCTTGTTATGCCAAGAATTTGCTGATATCTTCACTTGGGAGTATAGTGATTTGAAGGGTTTTGAACCAATCTTGGCCTAGCATACCATTGAGATAGAAGAAGGTGCCAAGATAATCAAGAATAAGTAGAGGCATGTCAACCCAATGATTGAACCTCTCATGCAAAAGGAACTCACCAAGTTGATTGAGTCTAAGATAATATTTCCAATCAAACACTCTTCTTGGCTGGCCAATCTTGTTCTTGTTCAGAAAAAGAATGGGGATATTAGACTGTGTATTGAATTTATAGACCTCAATAGAGTCTCTTTGAAAGACCATTATCCTCTCCCAAGCATGGAGTAGATCCTTCAAATAGTGATAGGCAGTGAGCATTTCTCCAACCTGGATGGGTATTCAGGATACAACTAGATTTTGGTGCAAGATTGTGACCAACACAAGATAGCCTTCACAACCAAGTGGGGAATGTTTGCTTATAGTAAAATGCCTTTCAGACTGTCTAATTCTAGTTCCACCTTCCAACGAGCTATGGACAAGGCCTTTCAAGGCTTGATAAATAAGACTGTGCTGGTATATCTTGATGATGTGACAATTTTCTCCAAGGAAGCAAGCCAACACATGAGACACCTCAGGCAAATCTTTGAGAGGTGTAGAGAGTTTGGTATCTCTCTCAATCCTAAGAAATGCATGTTCACTATCCACAAGGAAAATCTCTTTAGTCACATTATTTCTTTGGAAGGCGTGACTATTGACCCAAAAAGAGTTCACTCCATCCTGGAGCTGTCCTTGCCTAAGCACAAGAAAGCCCTGCAAAGCTTCTTCAACAAGATAAATTTCATATAGGGATTTATCTTGAATTTTGTGAAGATGGTCAAGCTTTTGAACTCTAGCTGAGGAAGGGTGAAGAGTTCACATGGATAGCACGAAAAAAGGATAGTTTTGAGGAAATCAAGCAAGCCATATCCTGGGCTCCCACTTTGATCAGCCCTGACTTCACCAAAGATTTCAACCTTTACACCTTCGATAATGAAGAGGTAATCTCTACCATGCTTACCCAGGCAAGTGATGATAACCTTGAGTAACCAATTGCTTTTTTTAGCCAAGGTCTAGAAGGTTTTGAAGTCAGATACACATATGTGGAAAATTAAGTCTTGGCAGTCATATGAAGTTTGAAGAAATTCAAACACATGTTGTCCAATAGCAGAATCCACCTCATGGTTCCACATCTCGGCATCAAAGATTTCTTGATCAACTGAGACCTAAATGAGAAGAGAGCAGGGTGGATCACTAAGGTGATGGAATATGATGTAGATATCAAGATCACCAAACTGGTAAGAGGGAGAGGCCTGTGTGAACACCTCACTATAGACTTTAAGCAGTAAAAGGAGGATAGTCTACTAATCCATGATACAACTACAACAAAAGAACCAACTGTCATGAAGGATTGGACATCATATGTGAGGCATTTCCTTCTCACTAGTGAGTGCTTGCACTCACTTGACAGGACCAAGAAAAGGTATTTCAAACTCTAGTGTCTCCCTTATGCCTTGATTGATGGAGTGCTATTCATAAGGGATCTCCTAGGAGTCTTTTTAAGATGTTTGGACTCAAGTTAGGCCGACAGGGTGCTGTCTAAGTTTCATGATGGACCAGTCGGTGGTCATTTTACTCCTAGGGCTACTACAGAAAGAATAATGAGAGCTAGCTATTTCTAGCCTACTCTTTTTAGGGATACCCATGCCTGGGTATGAAAGTGCTAGAAGTGCATGCTTTTTGATGGGAAGCAATGGTTGGCTGCCATGCCTTTACAACCTATTCAGGTGGAATAGCCATTTATGTAATGGGGCCTGGACTTCATAGGGATGATTAATCCTCCCTCCAATGTTGGACACAAGTGGGTCTTAACCACCATGGATTATTTGACAAGATGGGTAGAGGCTGTTGCTCTGAAGGAGGCCAATGAAAGTGTGATCTTGGATTTTTATGAGGACCTAGTGGTAAGGTTTGGGGTCCTAGAAACTTTAATCTTAGATAATGTGTTAGCTTTTATAAGAACCCAAAAAAGTGAATGGGCACTAAGATATGGTATATATATTAACACTTCATATAATTACTACCCATAGGGGAATGGACTGGCTAAGTCTACAAATAAGAACATGATCAGGATCATCAAGTGAACTATGGAGGAAAATCAAAGGACTTGGCATGCCAAGTTGAAAATAGCCCTATGGGCAAATAGGGTCACTCTAAAGAGGGAAATTGGAAACTCGCCATACACGCTCATCTATGGAAGGGAAACTAGGCTCCCCATTTCACTCGAGTTGCCATCCTTAGACCTCACTCAATAGTGGCAATTAGAAGAAGGAAATAGCATGGAGGTTAGGCTATGTAAGTTGATGGAACTCCAAGAGACAAGGGACTAGGCTATGGCTTCTATGACCAGCCACCAATAACAAATGAAGAGACACTTGGATAAGAAATCTTCATCTAAAGGTTTCTTTGAAGGAGACATTGTTTTGAAATGGGATGAGGACCGAGCTAAGCCTGGAAAGAATGCAAAAGTTTGATGCCCTATGGAGTGGCCCATATGTAATCACTTAGTGCAAGTAGCATAATGCATTCCACCTCTCCAAGTTGGATGGTGAAGAACTATATATCCTAGTTAATGGGATACATCTTAAGCACTACCACTGAGTCCCTTTTCATAATGTATATATTTCCCTTGCTTTTCTCCTGTTTTCCCTAAGTGCTTTCTACACGTGTTAGTAGTTTTCTTAGCTTTGTGTGTGTTTTCATTTCCTTTTAAGGTAAATCTTCGTGATTGTTTCTAGAATTTATTAGAGCTATTTATGATCTTTAAGTTATAATCTGACCCTATGCCCAATGGATTTTGAGGCAACTAGATTCTAAGCATAGCAGGCATGCTCCCCCTAGGAGTTGCCAATTTGTTGACCATTTTTTGGTCTAACAGGCCAAAAAAATTGGTCCCCTTCTTCCTCTACTATTTTAGGCTAGTTCATTTTTTATTTTGCATAAGTCCAGTGATTTTCTATGGACTCTATAGGTCTATTTCTACGGACTCTGTAGGGCCTGGGTTTCTATGGACTTAGTAGTGAGATTTTCTACGAACTCTGTAGGTCTAATCTTTTGGCAGATGAAGAACCAATTCAGAGAGTGAAAGGTTTTACAAATATTCTTTGGAATCTTGTCTGAAGAAATTCATAAGGAAAGAGAGCTAAAATGGTTCAAAGACACTTTTCCTTAAGGTTGGAAGAGTGGTTCAACGACGTAATCTTTCCAAGAGTTAGTACCTTTGAACCATTGAATTGGTTCAATGCCTTGGTTCAATGCCTTGGTTCAATGCTTCGATTCAATGCCTTAGTTCAATCAGCGAGTTCATCACTTTGGTTCAAAGCTCAAGTTCATCGGCCTTGGTTCATCGCTTGGTTTAATCACTTGGTTTAACACCTTCGTTCATCACGGAAGGTTCAAAGGGGCTTGGTTTTAATCAGCAAAGTTCAACCAATGGCGCAAAGCATTAAACCATTAAAGTATTGAACCTTTATAGGTTCAAGCATTTTGTTCAAGCAATAGGTTCAAAGGCTTGGTTCAAAAAATGAGTGGTGTGAAGTGTTGAACCATTGAATCATTTAACCATTTTTGGTTCAATCAGTTGGTTCAATGGCTTGGTTCAAGGGAGCGTCCTAAAACCAAAAGATGAGTGCCCTTGTAGAGGGTAGTTCTGGGTTCAAAATCCATTGCAGAGGGTAGAGAGCACTTTTAAGGGAGCCAAAGGATTTCAAGAAATGCATAGAAAGTCTTAAGGCATTGAATCCTTTAGACTTTTTGTCTGAAGGAATTCCTTCAAATAAAAAGTCTGAAGGAATTCGAAAGAAGGCCACCAGAACGAAGAAAGGACTTGGGGAAGTAAAAGTGACCAATTCTCATGGATTTTTTGTCCATGGGAAAAAGCTTGTAGAAAAGGCCCACAGAAAAGGCCGAAGAGACAAAAGGCCACCGAAGGGAAGGTGCCCTTGTGGGGGCTCTCGACCGGCCAAATGAAGGGCATCTCTCTAGAGCTGAAGGGACACTTCCCCTTTAGGAGGGTTTGAAACAAAGAATGAGTCAAAGGAAAAGGCCTAAAGGAATTCTCCAAGGATGGTGATGTCCCAAAATCCATAAACTTTAAGAAGATAGATTAGTCATTGTTTTTCAAATGATGATGGCTGCGCAGATGTCAAATTTAAGACAACGAAATAGTCATTTGATTTTAAATTGCCTAAGTGCCAACTAGAAAAGAGCCCAAGGAATGCAATGACCCACCAGAAGATAGACCTGAGGGCCAAAGGAGCCAAAAGAAGAAAAATTAGGAATAAGACAAAGAGCCCAAAGAACAAAGAGAGAAAAGTGCCAAGTATAGGAAAAAGCAGATAGTCCAAGTGGCGAAGGGGGGCACTGATTCAAGAAGTTACTCTAACAAGTGATACAATGTCTATGAATTGATCATTAGGAAGCACAAATGGCTAATGGTGTAACCCATTTTTCTTAATTTCACATTAATGAGTATACAAGTACATAATCACCTTGAAGGAGCGGTCTTGTAAGTAGACAAATGGCACGGCTCATAATTTCTCATTGATGTTTAAGCGACTTGCTCTTCCCAATGATCAGAGTGCACATGGGTCATTTGTAAAAAGGGGCACCAAAAGGCCTCCTTCCTTCCTCTATATATTTTATACTTGTCATTTGGAAAAGGATCTTTCACATTTGTAAGGCAAAGCCCTAGCAAAATTTCACCTAAAATCAATAAATGCATTTTTACCTCTATTTTGGTTAGATATCACTATGTGTGTCGAAGTGTTAGTTTTGTGTTTAGTCATTGCTTATTAATGCTTACATAGGTTTAACACCAACATACCTGGTGTTTATAAAGTTCCATTCCTATAGGTGACAAGAAGAGCTATACCTGGAAGTGCAGAAATAGAAATAATCTACTATACAGTGTGCCCTTTCTACAACACCTATGGTGAATCCCTATTTTCTATGTATTCCATTAAAGCCTCCCTATTAAGCTTCCTATAGTTTGTTCCATTTACCAATTGAAGTGTACGTATGTGTTTATATGGTTCAGAGTGTGAGTGTGAGTAGGTTGAATCATTTGGTGCATCACCCCTTTTAGAGTAGGTTCTGTTTCCATGTAATCCTTCTCCCTTTTCACCCCCCATTATATATCTATATACATGTATTAGCACTTATTGGAACAACTCAGATGCATCAAAGGGAGCTAGCCCTTACCTAGAGACTCTCCCTTCCAGCTTTGCTAGTCTCATAAGTGAGAGGGGAGTTTCCATTTTGATGTGTGGAAGGCAAGAGCTCGGCCTCCTACCCCAGGTGCAATCCACTGCGTCAATAAGTACTTCTTGAATATTTATGTAAGTATGGTGAGGTATATATATGGATCCTATATGGCACACATCACACTGATCATTACCACATTCTCCAACATCTTAAGGATCACCTTGTATCCATCCCTAGACCTTATACCATTCCTCCCATAGCTCATTCCCACAAAAAGGCTCCTTCTTCTTCTCCCATGGATCCACCTCTAGTGGTTCTATCTCCTCCTATCATCCTTTTACCATCTTCTATGCCTCCAACTACTATTCATTCACCTATGGACCTTCTCTCACTTATGGATATTTTTGCACCTGTGATTCCTTCACTTGTGGATCCTTCTCCACCTTAGATTCCTTCTTCTCCCATAAATCATATTTCCACGCATTCTCCTGACCAACCTTTGCCTAAATTTCTTCCTCAACATTATATTTTGAGCATTCCTATATTTTTAGTTAAGGAGATCAAAAAAGAAGTATTTTCCCAATATTCACTAAATATTGATAAAACCTTAGTAGTAGTTCAATTACAGCTTCATAAATACTTATCTAATGTATTGAATAATGTGTGTGGACATATTTACCAATATTTATGAGCACACACATAGTGCTTTCTCATTTATATTTGGATTAGATGTGTGATTCAATATTATTTCTATTTGATTATATTATTTGACACTGTTTCAAATTCTTTCTTATCTTATATCATGTTTCTCTTTCTTATTGTATTATAGTTAGCTTTTATTATCATTTTACATTTTTCATATACTTGAATTTTACTTATCATTGCTATTTTCCCCTTATCATTGCTTTATTTTCCTTTAGAGTTTGTTTTCAAAAATCTTCCCTTGTGTCTTCATGATTTTTTTCTTTCTTATCTTTATTTTTCATAGATAGTTATCATGGTTACTTGGTTATATTCACCCTCTCCCTGTTGGTTACTATATCCTATTACCATGTGATCAGTTCATGAAAAATATTTCTCATTAATATTTCCTTTCAATGGTCCTCCTTTGGATCCCCTTTTAATCTTCCTTTTTATGTAAATTAAGCATATAAATGGTTGATACTTGAGATCACATGCTCTGTTCATTGTCAATCCTAAGTGTTCTAGTCATTCTTTTTTCTTGGGTCAATTAGCTTTCCTTAGCCTTATCCTATAGCTCATTCATATGTATCACTATCTCTCTCATTATTGGTCATTATGAATCTATATAGAGGAGGAATCTTAAAAAATCCTTAAAAATAAAGTTAAAATACAAATCATTTAAATAAAAGGCAATGATATCAAAGAGGGAAAATTATTGCCTATTATTAAAAGTCTAATCAAACTAAAAGACAAGATTTAATGAACATTTCCTTCTTCTAATTGAAGCTCAAATTCTATAGTTGGCATCATGGTAGATATGAGGTCATTTGTGGTGTGGTAGGATAGTTGATTACAAGAGGAGAATAAAAAAATCTTTTTGTGCTACCTACTTTATCATGCAAGTAACCAAACTTTTTAGTAGACTGATAACTTGTAAGGAGTCCTAAGGAGTGTGGAACACATCATGGGAAGGTAGGTCCATTTTAACTTTCCTTGTACTAATCTAGCATCATTATTTGATCTGAATAGCATGCCTATTTTCCTACAAATATTTATGTCTATAATAAGTGGTTTCCTTTGTACATAGAAGACCATTAGTTACTTAGTATCTTTTCATGTCCTTAGTATGACTCTTGTCTCCTAAAGTCTTCTCATAAGATGCCTAAGTATTTCTTCTTACGCTCCCTTTTTCATTCCTTTTCTTTCATATTTGCTCTTGGGAAATACTTTTTTGCTTATTGATCACTCCTCATGGGAAATCACAATGTGATTTGCTTTGTAAGTGTTTCTATACGAGCTTCGCTTTCACATTCAAAAAGCAAATGAGAAACTAAGATAAGATGGTCTAGGGATTGTATGTACCTGGATGAAGTCCTACACACCAAATTCATATGATAGAAGGAACTCCTCTTTGGTTGTGGAGGATGACACCTGTAGAAGATAGAGACTAAAACACAGAAGTTGTTAGATGGCTAGAATGTGGACTGCCAAGCGAAAACTTGGTCCTCGAAGTGCAGAGACTTCTCAGGGGATGAAAGTCCACTGTTAAAAAAGTAGAATATTTATAGAAACAAAAATGATAAAAATAGAAATAAAGAAATGAAAGCAAATGCATACCTATTTGTAGAAATTTGCTTTGCACAATCACTGACATCAGTGGTTCTGCCGGCGTCGGTCAAGGAAGGTCGCCGATGTCGGTTAGTCTGCCGACGTCAGTAGGGGAAGTGGTCGAGGTCAATTGGGGTAATAGCCTGGAAAAAGTTTCAGGTCTAGTTTATAATCTACAGAGTGGTCTAAGAGTCTGTTTGGGGGGTTAGAGAACCTGTCTGGAGGTCTGTGCAAGGCTGTAAGGTAGAAAAAATGGTCTGAATAGGAGATCAGAGATAAGTTAGGGAGACAGGGAAGCAGGGATTAGAGAAGGCCTTTCAGCCTCTCTAGGAAGAGTAGGTTGGGTCTGTGTCAAGGATGCTTGGAATGGATAGTATACAAAATGATAATATATTTGAAATGACACTAAAATAAAAATAATACAAATACTTAGCTGTGGCACGAGTTGGTAGAGGTGCAGGAGCTGTGTTTCCATTGTGGCTGGTGATGGAGATGTCATGCAATCTTCAAACCTTTATGGAATGACTGGTGCTAGCCCTCCAAGCCTGGAAAATGTTGTCAAAACACTGATACCTATGAGAAAATGAGAAGCCAGAATGCTAGGAAGCAAGAGCAAGAGAACTTTGTTTCACAGGGAGAGGATTCGAGATTCGTGATTAGCCGACTCGTGATTAGTGATTCGTGATTAGTCCCAGTGAGAGGTTAGAATTCGGTTTAAGTAAATAGATGTCAGTGATCCCACCAGCATCGGCTGACAGTTGACCAACGTCGGCGGGTGGAGAATGAGTAAAAGGGCCATCAAGCTCGTTCTCCATTTGCCAAGTGCATAATCCATTGGAGAATTGTCGAAGGTTGGGATAAATACACACGAGAGTTGGTTAGGTGGTCAAAAAGGAGTAAGAATAGGTCTTGGGTGAGTCATAGGGTGGGAAATGGTCCAAGGTGAGGTGTCAGATGAGGTGTTATAGGTGATGTGTCAAAGGGGGGTTATTAATTCAAAATAAGTTATTATTCTAAATTAGTAAGTGTATGGGTTAGGAATGGACCAAGGGGGAGGATGACCAAGGGTTAGACATGATTTTGGTGTCTACATTTGCCCCTTTTTGTCTTGTTGGTTGTTCTGATGAACTACAAGAAAAAAATAGGAGTTGATTACCCCAGGTATAAGATGAGGTTGATTTCATCTTGTTGGTTGTTTAAGTGAACTGTAAGACAAAAATAGGAGGGTTGGTTACACCAGATGTGGGATCAGGTATTCCCCCTCAAAGTAGGAGTCGAGGGAAGGGAACCTGAAGTCAGGTGCTAATTTGATAGAGAGTGGATGAAAATGGTGAAGTTAGAGTGAGAATGTTGTAATAGTCGTGATTGCACGTATATCACTTCACAGGATGGTCAGGTCAAATTATCACAGGTCGAGGGTCGAGGAGTGCCAAAATTGAAATAACTAGGCCCCAGCATTTGGTCATAGCTAATCAGGTTATTCAATCTAAGCTGAAGCTCCAATGGTTGTCGTGTTCTAGGTATCTTGGGCTCAAGAAGTGCTCCTGGAAACATGAAAATGTCACAAGTAGTGGGGATCAACTGGCTTACGATCCTATACTTATGAAGGTCAAAATATGGGTTGCAAAAAATTTTGCTAACCATTCGTGAGGTAGTATATATGCAAAAACAACCAAGGCAACGTTGTCTTGGAATTGGTTGTAGTCGAAGGAGATAGTCGTGATCTCCATGGTCATTGGTCGAGTGGGGTTGATGTAAAAGTGATCTCAAGTGTGCCCTAGGAGGCTAAGATGTCTTCTACTGTGAAAAATGGGCATGATTTGGGTCTTTGTGAAGAAGTTGGAGGTTTTAAAGTTGTTGATGTTGGTTTCACACTTGATGTCGGTGGACAAAAGAGATCGACATCGATGGAAATTGGCCGACGTCGGTAGACTAGGGAACGATTATGTCGACGTCAGTGGCCTGCCAAATCTAACAAAACTAAATTGGCAGCCCACTAAAAGTCATTTGTGATTGTGATCAAAGGGAGAAAAGGACCTCTAGAGTGATTGACTGAAAATGACTCCAAGTTGACTGATGTAGCAGTGTGAGGTGTTGGACTGAGATTGGGGAAGAGAGGGAGTGATTTGGACTAGGAGTGGAGGTTGAACAGTAGATTATGGGCCAGGAGGAGTGTGCAGAGAAAGTGAGATAGAGGAGATGGCAGAGGGTGGAGGAGGACCCGTGGGAGGTCCAACACTAGCGGCACCCATTGTGCCACCACGGTGGCAATGATAGGATGAGGTAGGAGGCATTTTTGAACTTGTTAGATTTATTTGAATTTGATTTTTGTTTTTGAAATTTGCATGTTTTTAGCTTAAAATTGAGAGGGAGGGGTAGTTAGGAGGGTGGGAAGGGTAGGTAGGTCATGCTAGGGTGATTTAGGAGGGTCTTGGGGGCAAAAGGGTGGTTAAATGGGGAATCCCTAATTTTTAGGCCTTGCCCCATTCAGCTCTAGGGCCAAACTAGTCACCGACATCAGTGGGTTTGCCGGTGTCAATCGATCAGCGATCGGCATCGATCACTTTCCTACCGATGTTGGTTAGGTAAGGGTTGTCATCAGCATGCAAATTGATGTCAATGTCTGCCTAGTCAGAGAGAGGTTTGAAAATTGCCAAGTCAAAAGGGTGAAGTTATGCCAAGGGCTTCCCGAGTGTCAGGGTATCCATAGATGGTCAAGTAGATAGATGAAAGGGCAAATGGCTAGGCTAGATAAGAAGAGTCATGGGGATTGGTAGTCATGTTGACAGTAGTTTGACTTTGGTTAGATGTAGGTGAGGCAGATGCTGATGCTTTGAGATCAGCTACCGACATTGCTGACGTGGATGCATCGAGACATCATAGGGGAGGAGTGGGCTCATATGAGCGTAGTGGGACTCAGTGGGCTACGGTGATACTGTTGAGTGGTGAGGGATGTGAGCCTAATGGTGGCTCTGATCGAGTGGTGGGATCACTCCACTAACACCTTCCACTTGCTGATAAAAGAGATAACTATCACAATCGAGGATGTGTACCAAATTTTGTGGTTATCGATACATGGTGCAGAGTTATATGTGTGCTTGAGAGAGGTGTATGACATACATATGGTGACATTGTTTGGGGAGCATGGCACTGAGACTAGTTACCATTTAGTGAGTTTTGCCTACGAGCCCCTATACGCTATTGATGAGGATGCACATTGACTGGCAATCCTGATGATGATCGATATCATAGTCTATGCATTGTCAGATGCAGAGGCAGGCAAGTTTCCAGTCGCTATGACTAGAGTTTTGACATATATGATAGAGCAGCAAATAGTGTTTGCTTGGGTGCCTATCTTTTTGGCCTAGGTGTATAGAGAGCTATGGGGCATCAGTCGGTGGTGATGGTATAGCTTGTGTGTCAACCACCTCTTGCATTATTGGGCTTACAACTACATCATGGTCACACGACCTCTCGACCTCCCAATGGTGATTCAGGCTGGTTTTAGAGTTGGATTCAAGTAATGGCACGAGATGATGGCATAGGTGTGAATGGATGGGGTAGTCAGAGACATCGACTATTACAGATGGGTTCTAGAGGCCCTGATCCCTACGAACATTATTTAGAGACCATACCTAGGGTATCTAGCTTTCAAAGATCAAGGAGAGTAGCTGGTCAGGGTGCAGAGCATCAGGTGGGTCAGAGGCAGATGAGCTGGTGAGCTTGAGAGGGTACCAGTAGAGAGAGTGCGGTGCCAATATGGGCTGCTTCAGGGTGTGCCACCCACCTTCCCACAATATAGATGAGATGATATTGAGGCACCACTCCCACTGCCAGAGGAGACAGAGGGGCCAGATTTTGAGGAGTTATTAGCAGGTCCTGGGATAACAGATCTAGGATGCACAGAGGCCTACTCGGCATGGTGGGTAGGTCAGTATATAGGCATGCAGGTGGGACCACAGCTTGATCTACAAATAGTGATTAGAGAGTGGGATGTGGCTCGATAGGAGAGAGATGCTGCCAGATAGGAGAGAGATGCTGCCATCTAGGAGAGGGATACAACACAAGGACAAGTTACCATTTTTTAGGGGCAATTGGCCACAGCCCAGGCACAAGCATTGGTAGGATAGGGTTTGGGAGGACAAGGCCCAATGCAGCATCCACCTCAGTAGCCAGTTCAGTAGCCCATGTAGTCAACATTAGTGCAACCAGGGTTTTCATAGCCACAGGGTTTAGTGCAGGGCACGGTAGTAGGTCAGATGGGTCCACCATAGACTGTATCTATAGTTAGATACAATAATGCATTAGATGAGATTGCATATTATGAGGGAGCCATTAGGGGTTTTACTCACATATAATGATACTCATGTATGAGGGCAAAACTAAGCCAGTAGCAGTCTATGTCACGGGTGACTACCTTGGATTCCCATAGACGACGACGAGCAGAGGGTGGGGATGATACAACATCTTCATGGCCACTGCCACCACCACCACAGCCATAGCCTTGAGGGCAGATTTTGATACTATGTATATATCGGCCTACGTGCCAATGATGCGAGATGTATTATTTTGAGAGAGAGCGAGAGAGAGAGGCACAGATTGTGCCATTGTAAAAACATTGATATATATATATATATATATATATATATATATATATATATATGATGTGGTTTTTGGCTATTGATGTGTTTTTAGATGTTAGATGTTTGCAAGATTTTTCATATGTTTCAATGATGTATGCTGAGATATGATGTGATGATGTTTTATGATGATATGAAATGATTGGGATGTAAATGATTATATGATGATGTTTAATGATTATGAAAATATGTGATTGTTTGTGATGTGATTGGCAGGTGATGAAAGAATGTGATGGAAGAAATGTTATGAAGGAATGGTCGAGCTAACCCCATAAGACCCCATATCAATTGAGTGCTACCTACATAGCCCCTGTTGTTAGGGCCTCAGGCCAATGTAGTTCTCCTAAGAGGGAGGAAAAGTGTCAATGTGGTTGATGTGTTTGGTTTTGGTCATGTATTGAAGTGATGAGGATAAGATGATGTTGCAGCCTGTTCCATTTTGTGCAATGGTGTATTCTGTAACATTAGTCAGGGTTTTTCATCCCTAGCAATTGTCCATATTAAGTAATGGATGTATGCTAAAAATGAAATGGGTCTATTTATGCTTCAACAAGTATTGGTTTATGCTTAACATAAATTGTGTCTGGTCGATAGTTTCCATGTGTATTGGTGCCCATAGAAACTAGTGAAATGGACTATGTCATGTTGGTGGTCTAAAAATGTTTGGGTTGGTTTGGTTTGAGAAAATGATGTGGTTGAATGTGACCAAGATGGAGGAAGTGAAAGGTAGTGTGCCCTTTCATTGACAAGGACTAGAATGATAACATAGATAGGGGTTGTTAGAACCGAGAGCCCCATTTATGCATTACATCGTTGACCATGGGTTGTGTTAGAGAGGTAATCGAATCACTTCGATATTTAAAATGAGCTTGAAATCCCTTGAGTAGGTGATGTGATATATGAGGATAGGGTAAACCCTTTTAGAGTAGAGAAAACCTTGCTCCTTTTTATAGGAGACCCTGAGATGACTACAAGCCACGTCCATGACCCCCCTTTTTTTTGTGGATTGATCAATGCAGGAAGTCCACATAGAGATGTCATTTGCTTTGTGGTCATTTGTGAAGTTGATCAATGCGGGAAGCTTCTAAAAGAGTGATGTTTATAGCAAGATTTAGTCATAGCCATCCTTTGAGGGAGTGGTCTATATTTTTGCTTTATATATATATATATATATATATATATATATATATATATATATATATATATATATATATATATATATATATATATATATATATATATATATATATATATATATATATATATGAGGGCTTTGAATAGCTGTCCTTCGAGGGAGCAGTCTATTAACTACAACAATGATAGTACAACTGTCCTTTGAGGGAGCAGTCTGCCTTTTGATTTTGACCTTTGATATTTTGACATCAATTTATTTTTTTGATAGAATTTTGAGTCATGGACAAGACTATAGAATTTTAAGGGCTCCCTTTTATTAGGACAGAGCATCCATACTGTATAAAAGGGTTACATAGAATTTGTTTAGGGGAATAGGGTTGAAAGAAATGAGGATTAAGAGGACAAGGGTTGCTTAAGGGACGAGCTCAAGTTAAATGTCAAGTGAGCGAGTACTCGACTAACAGTAGAATGGTCGCAGATGCAAGGCATTAAGAGGCTCAAGTTTTGGTCAGCCTTCAAGAGAAGCTAGATGATAAGTCCCTGATCCATACTTGTGCGTGATGATGTAAGGTATGAGCCAATTAGGAGCAAATTTGCCTTGTTTACTCCATTCCATATTAGTCACGTGTTGGTTCTCTTTGAGGATGAGGTCTCCGATGTTGAAATCTTATTCTCTCAAGTTTTTGTTATAGGCTCGTTTGATGCGATTTTGATAGACATGGAGATGGTTGAGAGCAGCAAGATGATGTTCGTCGAGTAACTCAAGTTGAGCTAATTGATCTTGACAAAAGTCATCGTTAGAAACAATGTCATGCAGAGAGATGTAAAGAGACGGGATCTGTACTTTGAGAGGTAGGACAGCCTCTGTTCTATACACTAGAGAGAAAGGGGTAGCACCCATAGAGGTTTGGATGCTAGTGCATTAGGTCCACAAAGCGAAGGGAATGTGAATGTGCCAATCCCTTCCAGTGTTGTTGACCACCTTCATGAGAATTTTAGTTAAGATTTTGTTGGAAGCCTCAGCTTGCCCATTTTCTTGTGGGTAGTAAGGTGAAGAAAAGCTGAGTTTGATGCCAAAGGAGTCACAAATTTTTTGGATAGTTTTGTTTTTGAATGATTTGCCATTATCAGTGATGATTTTGTGAGGTACACTAAAATGACAGATGATGTGGGTGTTGATGAAGTCGATAATTTTGTCAGCTTTTGTGGAGACGAGAGGAATAGCTTCCACCCATTTAGTGAAATACTTGGTGGCAGTGATAATGGACTGATGATGAAGAGACGAATGAGGGTTAATCTCGCTGATGAGATCTAAGCCCCACTGTGAAAAAGGCCAAAAATCTTGAGCAACTTGTAGGGCGTGGCTAGGGAGATGAAGCAAGTTAGCATGCTGCTGACACTTGATGTAACGCTGAACATAGTCTCTACAGTCTTGATGAAGAGTTGGCCAATAATATCCCAGGCAAAGGATGCACTTGGCAACCGAGTTACCACTGAAGTGTCCACCACAAATCCCATTGTGGACCTGTTTAATGGCATGAGATGCTTCAATGGAGGTTAGACAGTAAAGAAGAAGGCTGTTGAAGCCTCTCTTATAGAGAAGCCCCCCTAGCATGGTATAACGAGCTGTGCATTTGATGAAAGTCTGTCGTGCATTGCTAGAGAGGTTGGGAGGAATGATAGAATGAGCCAAGTAGTCCACAGGTTATTTATACCACACATCTTGTGGACTAGAGTTTATGGTGTTGATGAGGTTGATGTCAGTGGAAATGTATGAAGGCAACGACACATGATGTACCATGACGTAAATTCTTGATGAAGATGATGAAGAGGGAATATGCGAGGCAAGGGAAGCCATGGTGTCAACAAACTTATTCATAGATCGAGGAACAGTCTGCAAGAGGTAATGGTCAAAAGATGCAAGAAAGGTGTCAACACGGTGCTTGTACCTTTGAAAAATTTCAATTTTACAAAGATATGAACCATTGATTTGATTGACGACAAGTTGTGTGTCACCGAAGATGTTGATGGTCTTGATGCTTAAAGAAAGGGCAGTTTGAAGTCCCAAAATTAAGGCTTCGTATTTAGCCATATTATTGGTACATTCAAAGTCAAGTTTGAAAGATAGGGGCATGGGCTCACCCTCATGTGGGATGAGGATGACCCCCACACCCCCACCGAGTTGACATTTGGAGCCATCGAAGAATATCGTCATTTGGTATAATGTGTCATCAGTCGAGAGAATGGCGATAGATTCATCAGGAAACTCGCACTGAGAAGGTTGATTGTCAAGAAGAGGGGCATTGCCAGTTGGTCAGTGATTGTTTACCCCTTTATGGATTTCTACTGGATGAATTCCAAGTTGAACTTAGAAAGAAGCATGAGCCAACGAGCCATACGCTGGTTTTGGTATGGCTTGGAATGCATGTATTTAAGAGGGTCAGTGTGAGTGATGACAAAGGTTTTGTGATTGAGAAGATAGTGATGGAGCTTGGTAGTAGAAAAGACTAAGGCCAAATAGAGTTTCTCAGTATGAGTATATCGAGTTTCATAGTTGACAAGTGTTTGGCTTATGTAGTAGACCACTTGCTCACGGTGTTGCTCATCTCGGTGCGCGATCATGGCACCTAATGAATGGTTGGTTGCTGAGATGTAAAGGTAGAAGGGTTGGTCATCTTTGGGTGGAATGAGGACTGGTGGAGAGACCAGATAGCATTTAAGAGCTTTAAATGCCTCCTGACATTCCTTATCCCATTTAAAGGAGACATCCTTCTTGAGGAGATGATGAAAGGGTTGGCAGTGGTCAGAAAGCTATGAGATGAAGCGGCGGATGGACTGGAGTTTCCCTTGCAGACTGCGAAGCTACTTGAGATTGGTCAGAGGTGGCATCTCCAGGATAGCACAGATTTTGTTAGGATCTATCTTGATGCCATGAAGAGAAATGATGAAACCCAGGAGCTTTCCTGAGAGGACACCAAAGACGCATTTCTTGGGGTTAAGGCAGACATTATACTGAAGAAGGCGAGAGAAGATGATCTTGAGGATAGTTAAATGGTCACGACGAAGCTTAGACTTGCCAAGTAGGTCATCCACATAGTCCTCCATGATTTTATGGAGGAGATCATGAAAAATGTAAGTCATGGCACGTTGATATGTGGCACCTACATTTTTTAGACCAAAAGGCATGACCCAATAGCAGAAAGTCCCCCATGGGGTGATGAAGGTAGTCTTGTGCTGATCTTCCAGTGCAATCAGGATTTGGTTATATCCTGAAAACCCATCCATGAGTGATAACATCTCATGACCAGCTATGAGATCAATAAGTTGGTCAATGTTGGGAAGAGGAAAGTCATCTTTGGGATAGGCTAGGTTGAGGTTGCGATAGTCTGTGTAGATTTGGATCCCCCCAGTTGCTTTGATAATAGGGACAATGTTAGATACCCACTACGGATAATCAATGGGTTGGATGAAAGAGACAGAGAGAAGATGCTGAAGCTCCTCTTTGACAAGGAGTGCAATGCAAGGATGCATTTTGTGAAGATTTTTCTTGACAGGCTTAGCCTCTAGGTTTGTGACGATGTTATGGATGACAATGTTAGGGTCGATACCAGGCATGTCACCGTAGGTCCAAGCAAAGGCCTTACTATTGTCTAAAAGAAATGTGGTATAGTCGATCTGCTCTTAGGCATCCAAATATTGACCAATCTTTAAGACGTGAGTCACATCAGAAGATGGAAGTTTAATGTCAATGGTCAATTCATTTAACATAACCTACATTTTAGAAGGGAGGGAGCGCTAAATGAAAGAGTCGTCGGCACCCATGTAGGTGAGAATGGCATCATCATCTACGCAGTGGACAGTGTTAATGGTTGTTGATTCATCATCTATCATGTTGGGATAAATGAGAGGGAGAGACTTGGAGACCCCATTGAGTTGATAGGTTAGGGGTTCCAAGTGGATGGTGTTTATGCAAAAATAAATAAAAAATTAGGAGGGATGGAAACCATCGACTCCGTAGGTGAAGGGGGAATAGACAATCCTGGAGGAGATTGGTCAATGGTGGGTTCGGGGCAAAGGTTTGCAGAAGCCTTGGTGGGTTCTTGGAAACCCAAACCATATCATTTCTTGGCATTGTCGTCATTGGGTGGTTCAATGGGCTGATGGGAGCCTTGTTTGTAGCACCCAAAGCCAAAACCCTTCCATGCACACCTATAAAGGTAAGTGTGAGAAAAGGTAGGGTTGCCAAGAAAGGAGAAGTCAGATGTGAATGGTTGAGGTGAGGAGAAAGGATTCCCATCAGTAGGAGCTCGATCCAGCCCCCCATAGACGAGATTGGTTCGAAGGCTAAGAGGACCATAAGGAAAGACCATTTTGATCTTATGGTCATAGCTTGGACTTTGATGAAGCTGTCCATACTCTTGCAGAGTCTAGAACATGTCTAGGGAAAGTAAGCAATATTCCCCAAGTGAAAGTCATTGGAAGACATCTTCCATGGGGTCCTTGGTTGTTGCTTGAGAAGGTGATGTGAGGGAAACCACCATTTGCGTATTGGTTAAAGCTTCCGCAGATGAAGGTGGTGTTTGGGTTGGTGTCTTGAGAGGAATGAGAATGTCATTTGGTTGATAGGTCATGTTACAAGTCTTGAAAGGGGATGGGTTGGCAGGAATGACATGGACTTGCCCGTCGTGTTCAAATTTGACACAATGGTGAAGTGTAGAAGTGACGCAAGCCATGGTGCGGATCCAGGGTCGTCCTAATAGCATGTTATATTGGAATTCTCCCTTGATGATGTAAAAGAGCTCTAGGATTATGCGTGGGCCAAAATGAATATGGAGGATGACGGTGCCAATAGTGTTAGCAGTAGTGTCATTAAAGGATTGAAGGATTGCGTCAGTTTTTGATATGTAATTCTTACGGAGGGCTAATTGATCAAAGGTGTGGGTAGAAATGATATTAATGCTGGCACCCCCATCAATCATAACTTGCTTAATGTGGGTTTAATCAACGTAGGCTATGATGAAAAGAACAGCGTCTTGATCTTCTGAGGTAGAGGTAGGAATTTTAGAATCGCTGAAAGTGATAGAGGCGACAGGGGATAAAGAATGGACCAGGGCAGCTAGTGGTTGAGGGTCTTCAGGTTGGACCTCTGCTGCCTGTAAGGCTCTAATTAGAGCTTGATGATGCTGGGGTGAGCTTTGGATGAGTTCATACAAGGTCATCTTCACGGGCGTTTGGTGAAGTTGTTTTAACATAGAGTCATGAATTGCCCCTGAAGAAGAGGGTTGGGATGCACCTAGGATGGAAATCTTGGACTTTGGTGGTTGAGGTGGCTGGACAAAAGGGTAGGTCCAAGGAATAGCAGCTTTTTCTTTTGCCTTATCCTTTTGTGACCTAGTGGTTATGTGGATGGCATTAATTTTGAAGAGAGGAGGTGAATGAGATGAAGGGGCCATAGTCTGTTGATGAGATGTCGATGTTGATGAAGGGGTTTGAGAAGTATGACAAGGTGTCGGAGGTCTGTCAATAGTGTCCTCAAGAAGAAGGGTGTCTTTCTCCATGTATTGGAGAATGACCACTTTGAGGGCACAACAATTCTCAGTATCATGTCTTGGCATATGATGATATAGGCAAATATTAGTATCATCGAACCAGGAAGGTTTTGACCTGAGGGGTTGGAATGGCTTGATAGGCGGAAGGGTTATGCTAGAGGTCTACAAAAGTTGATGCAATATCAAAGCGTATGAGCCCACTAAAGGGTCTGTGCTTGTTGATGTGTGAGATGCTGGTGACTTTTGCTTGGGGATGTTGAAGGAGGCTTCTGTACCACCTTTTGGGTTGGTGGTGCGGCCACATGCAAAGATGACACTTTCTTTGTGAGAGGTGCCAAATTTTCAGAGAGGGTAGGCTTGTGGTAGGCAACGAAAGTAGTGGAGGTAACTTGTTTTGGTTAAGGGTTGGAGTAGGGAGCACTCCTATTAGGGTAGAAGGAAGAGGGCCCAAAATGGAGGGCAATGTTGATGGTGGAGGAGGGGTTCACTACCATGGCTTAGCAGTCTTCTTTGGTTTGGTTTGAGGACTACTATTGGGTGAGGTCTGGTTCAAGTCTACCTTCACTTGCGGGTGAGTGAGGTTAGTGACGGGGCAAACATCAAGTGACTTGATGCGTTTTGATATGGTGGATGAGGGTTTATGTTCTGATGTGACTGGTTGAGGTTTTAAAGGTTTAGAAGTGGTAGTCTAGTCTGTGTCAAAGACTTTGGGGGATTTTGTCACAAGAGGGTCGGCGGCATGAGGTGAGACAGGCTGGGTAGGATGAGGAGTTTTGAGTCACTCCCATAATGCATGATGTTCCACTTTCATTGATTGGAGAAGTCTTAGTTTCTCTACTAATCAAGAGAATGATTGGGAATATGTAAGATGAGGCCTTGGTCCTTCAAAAGATGTGGATGGTTGTGGGGCCAAAAATGTGTTACGTGTGGCAGTCTCAGACCTAAGGTGTGGGGGAGTTATAACTGGATTATTGTTGGTCAAAGAAGATGGAGAGACAAGTTCTTCTCTTGGTGGAGAATGAACTGGAGAATGTGGCTCCTCAAGAGGGTAGAGGGCAGGGATGATTGTGACTTCTACGTGCGGTTGAGGAGTAAGAAGGGTAAGGTCCTCCATTGGTAGGAGGAATGATGAAGGTGAGGCTGGTGGTGCTGGTATGGTCAAGGCATCCTCCAATATAAGGAAAGTTGATGGAGAACTAACAGGAGAAGAGGGTTCATCCACGTGTGATGGACTGATGGGTGGACTAACCTCTTGAGACTGTGAGAGAGGTTGGTCAGATATACGAGGTGAGACCATGTTGACTATACGTATATTATGTTCCTGGGAGTCATTAGTCATGGTCTACACATTGTTTTGGCTAGGAGGGTGATTGGGAAAGGGTTGTTTAAAGATGTCTATGCTTTGATTGGGTGGTGCATTTGGGTTGTCTAAGACAAGGTCACCTTTATCAAGCATGTCTTGAATGATGTTCTTGAGAGTCTTACAGTTGCCCGTGTCATGGCCTTTAACATGGTGGTAATTGTAGAAGCCGTTCTCCCTATACCACGTAGGGATAGCATGCGAGGGATTGAATTGAGGAGGTAGTAAAATTTGGGGGAGATTGAGGACTCCTTATTTAACAAGTTTATCCAACACAGATGCGTATGATTCTCCTAGTGGAGTATACTGACGTTGTACATATCTTTGCTAGAATTGTTTGGTAATGTAGTTTGATGTGGAAGGTTGAGATTGGTTATTTGTTGAAAGAGATGATCTAATGATTACAACATTTGCTGATGCCTTAGATTTGGAATTAGAAGAAGAAGGTTTAGAGAAAGAGTCATTATACTTGGAGTTGGGGTTTTTACTCCACAACTTGACTTTGTTTTCCTCGATGACACGTAGTTCAAGTTTCCTAGCCATCGTGAAAGCCTCGTCAAAGGTGCGAAATGTCTAGACTTGCAAGGTAGAAGAGATTTGCTTGGCACATGCTCTTGAAAAGAGCTCAATGAGCTCAGGTTGAGGTAGGGAAATGGAGAGTTGATTAATCAGGCCTCTCCAGTGAGCAACGAAATCAGCTATGGATTCATCCTCAAACTGTCAGATAGAATACAGATATGTGATTGAGACCATTTTGGTGATATTGATGGAAAAATGGTCAAGGAAGAGTTGGGCTAGCTAGGTGAATGTGAAAAGAGAATGGATGGTGAGAGAGCTGTACCAGTTGAGAGCAGCACTAGCAAGCGACATGGGAAACGTGCATAACAACAATGCATCATCCTACGCTATGAGATAACAAGCATGTCTGAATGCTCATAGGTGTTTTTGTGGGTCTTCCTTACTCTAGAAATGAGTAAATTTAGTAAGTTCCCACTGATTGGGATACGGCCGGATTGGGATGGAGGGATGGATGGGTTCATTGCAAATTTGCTCATACGAGAGAGCATTTCATGAACCAAAAATAGAGGTCTCGAGACTAGACATTTTGTCCATCAGTATTTTGATTATATCAGCTGACGGATTGATGGGTGGAGTGCCCCCTAGGTTGTAGGGCATTTGAAAGGTATTGAGAGGAGTGTATGACGTGGTTGGTTGCGCTTGTGTAGGCACAACATATGGGTAGCTAGTTATCGGGGTGGATGTTGAAGCCAAGGGCACTTATGCTATGGGGTTGGTGGGCACAAAATGGATAGGGGCTGTCAGAGGTAGTTGAGGGGTGGCCACACTTGTTGAAGGGTAGGCAGTTACTATTGTGTTGATAGGTGCAAGAGTAGGGGGGATAAAGACCACTAGGTTTTGGAAGGGTGTAGAATTTGGTTGAGTAGTTTGAAGTTGAGGGGGTGCCGAAACCCCCATGGAGGTAGGTCTAAAAGGAGAGGATAAATTTTGAGGATAGGGCACGGTCGGGTTATTAGTCGAGGTGTTGGCTTGATTGTCTATAGGTTGAATTGTGGATGCTGTTGATATCATTGCTATCTCAAGTAAGGAGGTTGGCATCCCATAAATTGGGTTGCCTGAAGAGTCTCACATTTTCCTTCTCACGAGATAATGTTGAAGGGCCTTGAAATTGAGGTCAAAGAACCTTTCAAAGTCTTGGTCCCCCTCAAGGACAGTGGGAGGCTGAGTCAGGGGTAGTTGGGTAGGAGTTCATTTAGTTTCTGAATGATACTCCATTAGAGGACTGGTTATGGATGGTGAAGGTAGAAGCGGTTGTTGCCTCACGTGGTCAAGAAGAGCCTTGGTTTGACTACGTGTCAAAACCATTCAAGGCAATAAAGGGTCAGGTTTCAGAAACTATGTTTTTTTTTAGTCTCAAAAAACCAGAATGGATGTTGGACAGCAAGAAAGTTGGATTTTAAGCTTGCTATTTTGGGAAAAAAGTTTTGGACAGTGACCAACATCGGTTAAAAAACCGATGTCGGTGAAACAGACTGCCGATGTCAGTCAGATGACGGATGCCGGTGCAGAAAAGTTACCGACGTCGGTGGTAAAATTGATGTCGGTTACTGTATTTTCTAGAAACTCAAACAATTTGACAGTTTTTGGAAAAAAGGAAAAAAGTGTCTTCACTAGCTCAAAAAACTAGATGAGAACAAAAAAATAGATGAAGACAGGCAGATCCTAAGCATTAAATCCTAAGAATAAACTTTTAGAATCTTGTTGGCTTATACCTTAGAATGTGTTGGGGAGGTTGGCTTGTAGAACAGGTACTAGAAGAGGTAGTCTAAAGATGGTTTCATGTCAGTTTCAGTGCTCAAGAGTCTGTGTTAGGTTCCGTACGTGGCCTGGTGCTAGGAGCTTGCTTCCCTCACTTCATGAACCCAAAGCTGAGCTGGGCTACTTAGCCAAAATATACTTCCCCTAGAGATTATCCTCTACCAGAGAATAGAGTGGGCTTTCCCCTTGGTAGTGAAGTCCAAGTGGGATTGCCAGGATGGGTAAGGTATCTAGTGGGAGATGAAATCCCAGTTGGGCCTTGTCTCAGGTAAGTTTTGATGTTTGACTTGTGTAAGTGATTTGGTTGTGTAACATAAGTGGTCTACGATTAATTCATGATGCGGTTTAATTAATAGATGTGAGATCTAAAAATGCAAGCAATCAGAAATGAAATGCAATTAATTTTAAGCCCAAAATGAAATATGAGTTCAGATGAAAACAATTTGAGAAAGGGTTGAAGAGTATGACTTTTGACTATTCTAAGATGCAAGAAAAGAAAGAACAAGAATGATTATTTTTAATTTTTGCTAATAGTGTCTTTTGGAAGAGATAGAAGAAAGAGGTGAAAAGGAGAAACATAATGCACCTATATGAAAAGAGATGAAAAGAACCCAAGGAAGACCCTAGGGTCCCACCAGGCGTGCCAGAATGTTTCTATACGAGTTTCACTTTCACATTCAAAAAGGAAATGAGAAACTAAGATAAGATGGTCTAGGGCTTGTATGTACCTAGATGAAGTCTTGCGCACCAAATTCAGATGATAGAAGGAGCTCCTCTTTGGTTGTGGAGGATGACACCTGTAGAAGACAGAGACTAAAACATAGAAGTTGTTAGATGGCTATAAAGTGGACTGGCAAGTGAAAGATTGGTCCTCGAAGTGCAGAGACTTCTCAGGGGATGATAGTCCACTGTTAAAAAAGTAGAATATTGATAGAAATATAAATGATAAAAATAGAAATAAAGAAATGAAAGCAAATGCATACCTGTTTGTAACAATCTACTTTGCATAGTCACCGACGTCAGTGGTTTTGTCGACGTCGGTCAAGGAAGGTCACCAACATCAGTTATTCTGCTGATGTCGATAGGGGAAGTGGTCGAGGTCGGTCAGGGTAATAGCTTGGAACAAGTTTTAGGTCTAGTTTATAATCTACAGAGTGGTCTGAGAGTCTATTTAGGGGGTGAGAGAACCTGTTTGGAGATTTGTGCAGGGCTGTAAGGTAGAAAATATGGTCTGAATAGGAGATCAGAGAGAAGTCAGGGTGATAGGGAAACAGGGATTAGAGAAGGCCTTTCAGCCTCTCTGGGAAGAACAGGTTGGGTCTGTGTCAAGGATGCTTGGAATGGATAGTATACAGAATGCTAATATATTTGAAATGACACTGAAATAAAAATAGTACAAATACTTAGTTGTGGCACGAGTTGGCAGAGGTGTAAGAGTTGTGTTTCCATTGTGGCTGGTGATGGAGATGTCATGCAATATTTAAAACTATATGGAATGACTAGTGCTAGTCCTCCAAGCATAGAAAATGTTGTCAAAATGCTTATACCTATGAGAAAATGAGAAGCCAAAATGCTAGGAAGCAAGAGCAAGAGAACTCTGTTTCGTGGGGAGAGGATTCAAGATTCATGATTAGCCAACTAGTGATTAGCGATTTGTGATTAGCTCCAGAGAGAGGTTAGAATTTAGTTTAAGTAAACTGACGTCAGCTATCCCACTGGCATTGGCTGATAGTTGATCGATGTCGGTGGGTGGAGAACAAGTAAAAGGGCCATCAAGCCCATTCTCCATCCGCCAAGTGCATAGTCTATTGGAGAATTGTCGAAGGTTGGGATAAATACGCATCAGAGTTGGTTAGGCAGTTGGAAAGGAGTAAGAATAGGTCTTGGGTGAGTCATAGGGTGGTAAATGGTCCAAGGCGAGGTGTCAGACGAGGTGTTATAGGTGATGTGTCAAAGGGGGGTTATTAATTCAAAATAAGTTATTATTTTAAATTAGTAAGTGTATGGGTTAGGAATGGACCAAGGCGGAGGATGACCAAGGGTTAGACACGATTTCGGTGTCTACAGTAAGACCAAAAATAGGACCTGGCATCCCTAAAAAATAACCATATTTTCCATCTTATTACCCACATCCTTGATTTACCATTAGCTTTTTCTTCTGCTTAACAATCTTGATTTGGCACCCCTTGTGTTTTTATTTTGTGATTTTTAGTGCAAGACCATGGATAGGACCCAACCCTCCTTACAAAAATTTTCAATAAAAAAGTCACCATCCAAACTTACATGTGTAAAATATGAGATAGATTTGACTGATTATGAGGTTAGACATACTTCCCATCTTGATATTTAGTATGTTTTATGCTTACTTAATTTTTATTTCATCTTTTATCTTCTTATTTTTTGAGTGCATGTAAGATTACAACCATTTATTAAATTTATCATCTTCCCAGTTTGAATTAGTATGATTAATTTAATGTCATGTCCCCTTTTTTGTGGACATTGACAGATTTGATGATTAGCTTATTATGTGACCTTCGTAGGCTAATATGATGGATAGAGGGTCATAATGGAGCTTGGCTTGACTTTGATTCACAGAATTTCTACATTTGGTTTTCATTCAGGGTATTTCAGATGCATTGAGCCTGAGCTCCTACTTTTTAGGGATATTTGATATGCAGTGGAGCACCTTTATTTTGGTATGGTCATATGCGGAATCACTCCCTGATTCACCTGCTTCGATCGGTTTGAGGATCTGACGTATACTGAGGGAGATATTAATATTTGATTGATTTAATCAAATATTAATTATTTGGTCTCATTAATAATTAATTATTAATTATTAATTATTAATTATTTGCTCTAATTTTAAATTAGAAACCCTAATGCTAATTTAAGAAAACCCTAATTAGGGCAAGAATATCTTTTGAGGGTATAAGGGTTTCTCATGGAGGCCATTTGTTCATGATGCTATTGATTATTGATTATTGAAAATTGAAGAATTTCTTCTGTGAAGACTGAGCCAAGGGTTCCAGGATTCCATTGCAGTGGAGAACGTTCCCTCTTCATTGTGTGTGATTTAGAGGCTGTGAAAGATCAGCTGATTTATCGCCAAATTGAGAGATAGCTTCATTCAAAAGTTATCACAGAATTCCAGGGTTGAGAGATAACTTCACACAGAAGTTTATCACAGAGCTTTCCAGGTATTTATTTATTTATGTTTTGATTTCAATAAACTATATAGAGAGAGATCTGCTGTATTAGATACCATAGATTTCCAGATCAGGGATCAACAGACAGGTTGTGCTGAGTTGGCGGCCGTACTAAGTCCATACAGGTCCGTACAGATCCGATCAGGCACCGACATCGGCAGAGAGAGGGCTTATAGCGACCGACATCGGTCGACTGAGGACCGACGTCGGCAGAAAGCCGACCGACAGAGACCGGCGTCGGTGAGATATCGACCGATGACGGCGACTGTGTGTCGACACAGAAAGGCCGAGACCCTTCCAGATTCAGATTTCACTCCCAGATTTGCAAAACATCAGGGTTTTAAGACCAGATTTTAATATTCCTTATTTGTACAATAGAGACTCATCTTTTGTAATCATCCAGAAGAATAAGTAATAAGATGTTGATTTGCTATGGACAGATTATACGGTGATTTGCTTATGCTTATTTGAATATATTCTGCAAGTTTGTATCTTGTTCAGAGCTTTATGTGTTTATATATTCCCTGTTTGAAAGGGGATATCTCAGTGGTATCAGAGCTTTTGTGCAGATAAGAGAGCCCCTAAGTAAGGGACATCACAGTGGTATCAGAGCTTTGGTCTTTGGTATCAGTTTTTTGTGCAGATAAGAGAGGCCCTAAGTAAGGGACATCACAGTGGTATCAGAGCTAAATTTCTGCCATCCTATTGGGCACATCAGAGCTAATGTCTTGCCATCTTGTTGGGTAGTTTGGGTAGATTGAATCAGCGAAGGATCATGATGCCTTCATATACTCAGAAACAGTGGGACAATGATATGAAGAAGCTGGAACACAGTTTGAAGCAGTTGGATGAAACCCAGAAGAGGATGAATGCAATTCTTTCATATCCTACATCCAAAAACAAACCTGCACGGTATATGACAACGAAGGAGGAGTGGGAGTTAGTACCACCTCAAATTCAGAAGTTGTTGCCTTTTGATCGCTTTGTTAAGCATAGGAGAGAGCACTACAGATCACTTCGACGGAAGAGTAGCATGTCCCATGATTATTATGATTATGAGATAGGAGATAGTGAAGATGATGATGAGTTAGATGCTTGCACTCAGAGTGTACAGGTGGGCTCAGATGTTAGTGCACTGAGGGTTGATGATCTCTCAACTATGGCAGAGATTGTAGCAGAGTCCCAGGATCCGATTATTGCAGATGATACTCAGGAGATTGCAGTGGACAGTTTTGAGGACTTAGTTTCACCGGTTGTTTCTTTCCATATGGAAGAATTAGACAGTGATGCTACAGTTGTTGATACTCCGTCTGTTGATATGAGCTATGGAGTTGATTCACAGAGTAGGGATGGTAGTACTCCAGAGATCAGTGATTCTGAGTCTACTCTTTTGGACCATGCACCAGAGGAGGATTGTAGGAGACAGTCTAGCCAGTACCACCATGTGTCTAGTCAGCTGAGAGTTAGTGAGCGAGACATTGCTACCGCTTGCAAGCATTTTGATGATGCTCGTCAGTTGTTAGCAGTTTATGGATGGGGTTCTCCTACTAGCATTGAGCAGGGAGGCAGTTATTTATCCTTGACAGAGATCCACTCTTTATGGGAGGCTATCCAGATTCTGAGACAGGATTATATGCAGTTGGTCGCCGACAGAGATTATCTTATGGAGTGGGGTAGCACAGCATATGATGCATTTTTGGTCGAGGAAGATAAGGTGAGTGAGCTTACTCAGCAGCTAGAGGCGACTTCTGAGATTCTTGAGACTACGCAGTTAGCTTATGAGGAGTCACAATTTCATTTGGCTGAGATGACCATGGAGTTAGAGCATTTACAGTCTTCACCAGCCCCAGACTCAGAGGTTAGTACATTGAGTGTTGTTGGTGAGTACGTTCCTATAGTTGTTGCTGAGGAGCACGTTGATGAGGCTGATACACATGTTCAGGATTTGGTAGTACCTGATTCTGAGGAGTTTGAGATACCAATGGAGTCGAGTCTCCATATTGATTCTTCTCACACATTTGATAGTATGGTACAGTTGGTTGTGCCACCATTACAGAGGGATCAGTTATGGGATGGATTAACACCATCTTTTGTAGATGGGATTTGCAGTTGCCAAGTACACAATCTACAGTATCGACACATCCAGGGCAGTTGTGATTTTAGAGATTGGTTGAGTTGTGTTCACCAATTTGATTATGGGTTCCTCTTTGTTCTACTTTTGATGATATTGCAGGTACTCACATTGATTCACAGCAGTGCAGAGCATAACTACATTTGGGATCCAGGTGGATCGAGTAGTTCATTGTCCCGAGATTGCTTGGGGACAAGCAATTTTCGGAGGGGCGGATTGTCATGTCCCCTTTTTTGTGGACATTGACAGATTTGATGATTAGCTTATTATGTGACCTTCGTAGGCTAATATGATGGATAGAGGGTCATAATGGAGCTTGGCTTGACTTTGATTCACAGAATTTCTACATTTGGTTTTCATTCAGGGTATTTCAGATGCATTGAGCCTGAGCTCCTACTTTTTAGGGATATTTGATATGCAGTGGAACACCTTTATTTTGGTATGGTCATATGCGGAATCACTCCCTGATTCACCTGCTTCGATCGGTTTGAGGATCCGACGTATACTGAGGGAGATATTAATATTTGATTGATTTAATCAAATATTAATTATTTGGTCTCATTAATAATTAATTATTAATTATTAATTATTAATTATTTGCTCTAATTTTAAATTAGAAACCCTAATGCTAATTTAAGAAAACCCTAATTAGGGCAAGAATATCTTTTGAGGGTATAAGGGTTTCTCATGGAGGCCATTTGTTCATGATGCTATTGATTATTGATTATTGAAAATTGAAGAATTTCTTCTGTGAAGACTGAGCCAAGGGTTCCAGGATTCCATTGCAGTGGAGAACGTTCCCTCTTCATTGTGTGTGATTTAGAGGCTGTGAAAGATCAGCTGATTTATCACCAAATTGAGAGATAGCTTCATTCAGAAGTTATCACAGAATTCCAGGGTTGAGAGATAACTTCACACAGAAGTTTATCACAGAGCTTTCCAGGTATTTATTTATTTATGTTTTGATTTCAATAAACTATACAGAGAGAGATCTGCTGTATTATATACCATAGATTTCCAGATCAGGGATCAACAGACAAGTTGTGCTGAGTTGGCGGCCGTACTAAGTCCGTACAGGTCCGTACTGATCCGATCAGGCACCGACATCGGCAGAGAGAGGGCTTATAGCGACCGACATCGGTCGACTGAGGACCGACGTCGGCAGAAAGCCGACCGACAGAGACCGACGTCGGTGAGATATCGACCGACGACGGCGACTGTGTGTCGACACAGAAAGGCCGAGACCCTTCCAGATTCAGATTTCACTCCCAGATTTGCAAAACATCAGGGTTTTAAGACCAGATTTTAATATTCCTTATTTGTACAACAGAGACTCATCTTTTGTAATCATCCAGAAGAATAAGTAATAAGATGTTGATTTGCTATGGACAGATTATACGGTGATTTGCTTATGCTTATTTGAATATATTCTGCAAGTTTGTATCTTGTTCAGAGCTTTATGTGTTTATATATTCCCTGTTTGAAAGGGGATATCTCAGTGGTATCAGAGCTTTTGTGCAGATAAGAGAGCCCCTAAGTAAGGGACATCACATTTAAGACCAAATTTTTGTAACTTTTGTTTTTCTTCTGTACTTTTTATATGCATTAATTTATGCTCACCCCACTAATTACACCAATTACCACTAATTTGGCCTAAATATCATATTTCTTAGCTAAAATAACTAATATCCTATTACACATACCCCATTATTATATCCCACATAACCTTTATCCCATCTTAAAACTAATTAATCACCTCATTAAACCTCTAAAATATCATATTACCTATTAACCTACCCCTTAAACCCAATAGCCAATTTTAAATTTAAAAATATTCTAACTACCCACCACCACCATACACTATCCTTCCCTAAATCCCTAAACCCTATGGGGATATTTATAGAATTAGAGGATTCTATAAATATTCCCCAACTTAGCCCCTTCCTCTAGAATTTCCTATTCTAGAGATTTCCATGGAATTAAAAATTCCATGAAAATTTCCTAACCATAGATCTAAATGGCCCAAATTTGATTTTGGACCATAGATATTCCCCCCCATTTACATATAAAACTAAGTCTCCCCTTACTCTCAAACCATATATTGAGCTCATACCAAAACCATGCCAAAATGATTCTAGAAATCCTATAGCAAATCTATAAGCAATCATCAAAGCATCCATTATCATAATCCAAAATCAAGTTATCATGGAGTCAATCTGAGTCTAATCACATACATTCAAATCCTATAATAGAGGAATGAGAAGGTAAAGTGCATGGTAAGAATATTATACTAGTTCTTCTTTATCTCCTCTATCCATTCTTATTAGTGTCATTATATTTTGGGTTTATATTATCATTTTGATAATATCTCTTGAATCTAAATTTTGGTATATATTTTGGCAACCACGGTGGGATCAATTGCTTCCATTTAATCAATTTTTTCTTGTTAGTGTTTTTTTTTCTAGCTTTCAGGTCTAACTGGATCAAGAAATCTTGAAATTTTTGAAATTTTGCATACCCTAGTTGTAGTCATGAGATTGTCAATCCCAATCATGATATTGAAAATAGCTAACATTTTTTGTGTTGTAGGTCTATTTTTGACAATCCCACAATTGTCCCAATAGAAATATTGTCCTACTAATCATAGGATTGTCAATTCTAGTTGTGATATTGTAAACCACTAATGGTTTATTGTATATGTCTATTTTCAACAATCTCATCACTTACCGAGTCATGTGATTTCCCTAGTAATTGTGGGGTTGTCATTTTCAGTAGTTGTATTTTTAAATTTACTAGTTGGGTCCATAATATATCTTGTCTCTACTAACCCTTTTCACCTATAGGTTTTTTGTCTTCTATTTTTGATTTTGTGTGTAAGACATAAAGGGGATTCATTTGAAGTCTAGATATCTATCTTACTTCAACAATCCTGCAACTCTCCCACTCGTGGTATTGCCCTGGTAATCATGGGATTATCATTTTTAGTAGCAAGATTGTCATTTTTAGTTGCATTCAAAAATTGATAAAACACTACCATTATCTCCTTTACATTACACTTCACGATGATTTTAGAATCTATCTAAGAGATTCTAAGGATCTGTAAAGCGAAAATATATATGAAATTTGATCTTTTGTAAAACTTAAAAATATCCTTATATAAAATATTTAACTTCTCATTGACTAAAGCTTATAAATGATTTTATCTGTCTTTCAAGACTTATAAAAAGCACAGGAGAAGGAAGGTTACCTAAAACCCATCATACACATTGGCTAAACCTCATTCAATAATACCATGACTAATTTAGATGTGGGTTTGCCCTATCAATAGTGGCCTTGTCACTCTCAATAATGGCATTTTAGTGTAGCATAGTTAGGACTAGTTATAGACTTTTATAGTATTTTCATCATAAATGATTATATTTAAAGCTGAAGCCCTGTAAATATTTAAATAGTATTTTTGATTAAGTCATATATAGAGACTATTTTTCTTAAACACTACAATATCATTACATTTTTTTATTTCTATTCATGGGTTTATCAATCTGAGTCATAGTTTTGTGGTTCATGATAAAACCATAACTATCATTCCATATCTAATAGTGGTATTATCATTGTTAGTATTAACACTATTACATAGTCATAATTTTATGGTTAACTATCACAGTTTACTAACATCTTCAATCCTAAAACTCTCCCAGTCATGGTTTTTT
>JARHVA010000940.1:2325000-2337500 GCA_037957365.1 Torreya grandis
TACCACTTCTTGAAGGTGTTGACCCCCTTCAACCTTATTTCACCTCTATCACAAACCCCTTCATATAAGTCTCTTTCCAACCCCCCATCCACTAGTTATACTGAATCATTTACCCCTTCCCCTACTAGCAAAGGGAATCCAATCTTGGCCACCCAACCATCCACCAAGTCATGTCAAAATCCATTTGATCTAAAGTCCAATACTTCCACATCTAAGAGAAAAGTGGTCCCTTATACTCCCCTTCCTATATCCTTATAATCCCTTTTCCAACAGCTAGTCACCACCAACATGATGGTCTATCCACCCATATGATATCATGATCCCACCAAACCTAAGACCTATTGGTATAAATAAAATTGATACTATCTATATCATCAAACTTGGGGGCACTCACTTAAACAATGTCAAAAATTTCAAGACTGTGTATAAGACCTCATCAATAGTGGTGACTCAGTAATCAAGGATGAATCAGATGAATTTAAATCCTTAGGTGACCATGAAGGAGAATGACAAGATTCCATTACCAATCATGATCAATCTCTTCCCCTTCCAAGCCAATATCAAGACATTTTATCTATCCTCCATAATCCCCCCATCTTCGATCATCCATCCATTCAAAACAAGTCTACTCCCCATAAACCTAGTCCTTCTATATTGCATAATCCCTTTTATATAACTATCTTTGTTTTGTCCATTATTTACCCATCATATCCCTCTCAACCTTAACATCAAATACCCTCCATTAAAGGGACAATCATATAAAAATCATATTTTACTACCAACATAGCATCATGTACATCAAAATCAGCATTAGAGCCAAAATAAGTTTTATCTGCATCTAGATCATGTCCCGCACCAGCATCTAAATTAGATTCCTCATAAAAATCATCATCCCTTATAAATATCGCATAAAATGATGATAATTCCTACTATTTTGAAGATTTTAACTAGGATGATGAAGTCATAACTAAATATTTAAATTCTTTATCTATTAAATATTTTTAGAGTGGATTTGATCCTACCTTGGATATGTGTCTTAATGATCATTTTGAAATTCTTGAGGAATATTTCTCCAATGTTGAGGATATGGATCTTAGTGACCTTTATGAGGACTATGTTTCCCATTATACCCTTAATCCATCACCCAACATTCACTATCCACCTCACCTCCATAATTCTTACATCCCACTATATGAAAGGAATAAATAAGAACACGCATCATTGGATTCCCATTGCATGCAATATTAAGTGCCAAAAATAAAAAATCCAAGACCATATTCCAAAAGCCATAAATCATAATAAAATTATCTTTGATCCCATCAGTCAAAGTTAAAAAAATTCAAATCATTGGCCTAATAAAAAAATGTCTTCCCTTAGTGAAAACCAAAATCTAGAACTAAGGGCATATTAAAGTCAAAATAATCATATATCAAGCCAAAAATCGATATCCCCTGGTGAAGTCCCAAATTAGGCACAAAATGGCAATCAGAATCATAAATTCAAAAGTAATAATTTCAAGGATGATCATCCTCTTAATGTTTGGTTCAAACAATCAACAAGTCAAAAGGTCTTGGATCCCTTAATCTCATGGAACCAATCTAAATAATCCCCTCTACCAGATCCAATGGTGTATGCAACTATCAAACCCCATTTTCACTCCCCATCTCATCATATCATCCATCATGATCACATCCTTCCTTCACATCCTCTATCCTATCATCACATTGATAACATGCTACCATCCACATCATATCTCACATCTCTGGGTAGCATTATCCCTTGTAGGGGTCATGAAGATACCTAGTTAAAATGCTTAGAAGACATTAAGTCAAGAGTCAATAAAGGTCACCATCACATGGTCCTAACATCACCTTTTTCTTAAATATGTTTTGGCTAATATCTCCATCTATTTATCACACCTTTCATCTCACCCATCATCTGATAAATCAAGATGCCATCAATAAAATTAAAAAAAAAACATTCATCCAATGGTGAAAACCAATCTTCTAGCACCTTGGGAAAGTACCATGATGAAAACCAATTTTTGACATCATGGTAGAATAATCCATTGTATACATTATTCCTCAACACTTGGGGGCAAATACATCCATTTATTTTCCTCATCGATCCATCCCACTTGTCACATCCATTGTTCACCTTGTCTATATCACCCATCATCTTATCCATTGATCCATTATTCCTATCCATCATCCACCATCATACCATGAATCTTATCTCCTCCACCTTCCTATCTTGACCTTCATAAGGAAGTGGAAGGTGTTTTATGAACTATCCTCAACCATCTTGGCATATCCTCCAATAAACACTTGGGCCCATAAACATTTGGTTCCCTCACGACATGGTCATTGGTTGTCCCTAGTCTATTCACCCTTGGTCCCCATCATTGTTGTCCTTTGTCATCACATCCATTATCCCTCCATTCTTTTCCTAGTTACTAGGTTTGGTATTCCATTTTATAGTAACCCCATTTTTCTATTGTATATACATATCCTAAAAATCCCTAAAAATTGAAAAATGTCAAAAATAATAAAATTTTAAAAATCCAAAAAATAGTCCATCTTGTCTTGTCTTATACCTAATCCCTTAGTCACATTCATCTCCATCCATCTCATATTGTCCCATATTTTTGATACCATATTTTATCTTGAGACCAAATTAGATTGGTCACCCATTGCTTCATATCTTCCATCTCATCTTATTGGCTAGGTATTATCAACATACATCACCTTGTCAAAGATTTTAACCTGGTACCCATCACTTCCTATCAAGACCTTTTCATGCCTGAAACTCATCTAATTACCATTTATAATTATGTAAGGTACTTGATCCCATCAGTATCCTTATCATTACCTCTTCATATCTACCACCCATCTAATCATTCTTTACTAGTATGGAAGGTATTTGATCCCATCATCATTTCTTAGTTTCCTTGCTAGATTGGATCCTTGCAGGGTCTTATCTATTGGTAATCCTTAGTCATCAATTTTATAATCACCATCCTTGGCCACTTTAAAATCTAATTTCAAGACCAATTTAGTATTCAAAGACCTTATCACATCATCCATCCTTGCACCCTAAACTAGGGAAAACACCTTATCTTCATTGTATTTTATCATCATCCTATCCAAATCCAAGTCTATCCTCTATCCCCATCACATCATGATTATCCTAATCCAACCCATCACCCAATAACCCAACTTTTCATTAGGAAAGACATTATGACACTACATGTATATACTTGTGTGTGTGTTACTTATTTGTTCTATTTATCTTATTTTCATGTCATATACATATCTTATTTGTCTCATATTTGTCATCTCTTTTTATATATTGGGTAATAAAAAAGGACACTATGAGGACACCACAAGTTCCCTCAAGGATGTAGAGTTCATCATTTTCCAATGTACTTTGGCATTATGTCCTCTTGGTTGTATCTATATCATGGGGCATCTTGTCAAGTGATATATTTTATTGGACTCATTAGACTATGATGAACTTTATGACATTGTGTTGCCTTAATCACACCCACCCTCATCATTCCTCTAATCATCTCATCATACTTAATCTAATCCTCTTGACTCATCCAACTCACATCCCATCTTTTATCCTTCTATCTTCATCTCACCATTCAAATCATACCCTATAATCACTAACAAGTATAATCATCCACATCATCATCACTTTATAATCACTAATCATCATCATTGTCATCATCTCCTATCTATAACTACATCAACCTAAGGTCTTTATAGACTATTTAGGTTGCACTTGGCCACTTTTTGATGTCCAAGGATAGCTAAGCCATTATCCCTATCATCCATCATCATTCCCTATTATTTTAGTCACTTGACCACATCATTTATTCTCTCTTATACTCATAATCATATTGATCAACTTTAGCTTTAAGCTAAACCCATCATTAATCTTATCAAATCAAGTGGGTCTTTGCTTGGGATATGTATAAAGCTTATGACCTTTTAATCCTATCATCATTTTGTTACAATTAATTCCCTCTTGGGATGTGTCTAAAACTATGACACCCATCATATTTCCTCCCTGTGCATGTGTCCTTACAAGGGGAATCATTAATTTCTATCTCATTTCTCAAGTTGAATCTTTCTTCTTCTTCATCTATCCCACATATGACATCCCATCCTCTCATGTATCTATTTCATCCCACCTAGTGTTTCTTCTTTTAATTATCCATCTGCCTCATTCTTCCCCATATGTCCCCTTGAGAGGGCATCATATCCCTTAATATCATCTAATAACATTCACCCATGACATGGTGTTTATTTGAAAGATAATTACTCCTTCCACTTCACTCCACTTACAATGCCATTTCAAAGAGGGGTAAAATGTGTGCACTAATTTATGCTCACCCCACTAATTACACTAATTCTTGCTAATTTGGCCTGAATCCTACATTTCCTAGCTAAAATAACTAATATCGTATTACCCATACCCCATTCCTATATCCCACATAACCTTTACCCCATTCTAAAATTAATCAATCACCTCATCAAACCTCTAAAAGATCATATTACCTACTAACCTACCATTTAAACCCACTAGTCAATTTTAAATTTGAAAATATCCCAACTGCCCACCCACCACCCTACACTAGCCTTCCCTAAATCCCTAAACCCATAAAACCCATGGGGAGATTTATAGAATTAGATAATTCTATAAATATTCCCCAACTTATCCCCTTCCTCTTGAATTTTCCTATTCTAGAGATTTCCATATAATTAAAAGTTTCATGGAAATTTACTAACCATAAATCTAAATGCCCCAAATTTGAATTTGGACCATAGATCTTCCCCCTATTTGCCTATAAAACTAAGCTCTCCCCCACTCTCAAACCATCTATTAAGATCATATCAAAATAATGCCAAAAGGATTCTAGAAATATTATAGAAAATCTATAAGCAATCATTAAAGCATCCATTATAATAATCCAACATCAAGTTATCATGGAGTCAATCTAAGTCTAAAAACATACATTTGAATCCTAGAATGGAGGCATGAGAAGGTAAAGGGCATGGTAAGAGTATTCTACTAATTCTAATTTATCTCTTTTATCCATTCCTATTGGTGTCATTAGATTTTTGGCTTGTATTATCATTTTGATAATATCTCTTGAATGCAAATTTTGGTACACTTCCCATCATGAAATAGTATAATTGATTGACTTAATTTTGATTTTTTTTTATTACCATTTGTGCCATTTTACATTCCTTCCATTTTATTACATTATTTTTTATACTTCCCAACATGATATTTAGTATGATTTTACTTGTTTTAATTTGGTGCAAAAATATTTTACATTCATTTAAAACCAAATCCCCTTTTACCATCTTGTTTGCCATTTTCTTGGATTTTTATACTTAGTCATTTTTTTTGTTATTACAAATTTCCCAACTTGAACTAGTGTGTAGTAAATTTATTTGATTGATTATATTTTTCCACTCCTTTTGCCTGTTTCTTTTTAACCATGCATGTGTACTCCATAATGCTTAAAAAAAACCACATCACAAATATCTCCTATAGCATATGCAACAAAGATAAATACATGTGATAGAAAAAAATATATCCAAAGCATCCACAACCTCAACCATAATGAACAAACACAACCATCATGAATACAACATACACAACCAATGCTAATAAGCCAAAAATGATATGCCATATATATATATATATATATATATATATATATATATGGCATATCATTTTTGGCTTATTAGCATTGGTTGTGTATGTTGTATTCATGATGGTTGTGTTTGTTCATTATGGTTGAGGTTGTGGATGCTTTGGATATATTTCTTTCTATCACATGTATTTATCTTTGTTGCATATGCTATAGGAGATATTTGTGATGTGGTTTTTTTTAAGCATTATGGAGTACACATGCATGGTTAAAAAGAAATAGGCAAAAAGGAGTTGGAAAAATATAATCAATCAAATAAATTTACTACAACACACACACACACACACACACACACACACACACACACACACACACACACACACACACACACACACACCATGAGTTTGATACAAGATATACAACCATATACAAAGCCTTATCACTAGAATTGAGCTCCATGATCTATCTCTTGGCCTAGCCACACTACCTATTGAGGCCTCAATATAACTCCTCCAAATGGTACACTATAACAAGGCAGTCTGAGATCTCAATCACTTTACCTATCCTTGTAAGTGTGTTATCAGTACATGTTCCTTCACCAACTCAACTGAGTTCATTATGTGTGCCTTTGTCAATTGAGTCTACATCACTATATATGCCTACATCATCTATGTCACTATTTCTAGATGTGCATCTCTCTCATTTACCAAGGCTTACTAGGCCTAACTATTGCTTGTACCCATCTCTATTAGTGGTTGCTCCCTCTCTCTACACTTGTCTCTACCTCATTGCCTCATTAGCTAATCTTAACCATCTTGCTTGAGTTAGGGTAGATGTTACACTCAGATCCTATAATGTCATGGGTTTGTATGGTTGTAGAGTCTCATCTAGGATGTCATGGAGTGATCCCCTCACTAGGGACCTCGTATCTCCTCCTTATCCTATATTAAACTTAAAAAATCACACTAGATAGATATTAGATCATTGTCATAATATCTATCTATATCTCTCTACTACTAGATAAAAACTTAAGAAATAATTCAACCATCTTCATACCTATCTGTGTCTCAGTTCCTATGATATCATCATCTACATTATTTCCTAATATAGTCTTTGCATTTGTTTGGCCTAATAGTACCTCCTCAATATGTTTCCTCCTCAGCTTGAACCTAGCTATCATGGCTCATGTCTATCTTAGCCTCCATCTGAGTAGTCTCTCTATCATATCCTCTAGCTCATCTATGAGATCATTTAAGATGTCTATAGTCTCTACTCTCTCTTATCTCCATCATTTTCATGTCTTTGGTGGTTACTACTCATCTCACTATGGGATTGGAAGTGGTATATATAGTATCTCTACCTCCTCCACCTCCTTTTATACCACTAATTATGCTTGACCATCATATGGCCACTCTCAATGTGGCCTTAGTGTTGGCCTCACTATTAGTGGTCTAAGTCCCCTCTTCCCTCTTGGCACTATCACATTTTGGGCCCACTAGTTAGGCATCAATATCAATATCACCAAATGTGGTATGCCCATCTATCCTAGAACTCGTTCCACTAGATGTGTCTCTCTCCATCATGTATAGTATCCAATCACCTCTCTCCTCTTTAGTGCTAGTGTAACTATGTGCTAGTTCATCCATGTAGCTACTATGTACCCATATGGCTACCACATGATGTTTACATGTCTCACCAAGAATAACATTTACCTATGGGGAATGACCTATGCTACCTATTCCTCCTACCATATTTTCACTTGAGGTAACCCATCATCAACCACATGGGCCAACCCAGTCGGTTGATACATGGGATATCTCTCATATATCCATGATGTTAGTAGTATGATTAGTCTCATATTATTCCACCCTTTGACTAGTATTTTGAATAAATGATATATGAGATGGACCCATATAAAAAAACCTATATCACATAATACTCCCTCCTCTAGAATCATCTTACTCAAGGATACCAAAAATAGTGGTTCCTTGCCATCTGACTTGTGACAAAGTACTCACTATGTCATAAGGTCTATCATAACCTTCTTGAGGTTCAAAATATATGATATATACGTGTCATTCATATTGACTCCATCTTCTTAATATCATCTCTAATCTTGTAGCCCACATGGATAAGGCTCTCCTCTCTTCTAAGATATCTGGTATCTCTATGGTCATTTGTGCTCTTTTTATAGGTAGTGTGATACCCACCTCTATCACATCCCCATCCACATCCCATCTAAAGGTGTTATTCAATCATTCCCAAAATCCCAATAACATGACTAATAGGTTATAACTAAGGGATATCTTGCACATCATAGATATACCTCCTAGACCTATGGCTACCAATCTAGCTCAATCTTTATCTGATAATCTATCTAACAAATATGACAACCATGACATGTCCACCAACCTCCAAAATAATAGTTGTCTTTACAACCAAGAAACAACAAAGGATGCATTAATTCCTCCATGTAATGTATAATAATTATAGATTTTTTACACATCATTTTTATAATTTTAATTAAAAAACAAGCCTAATTATTACTACCTTATTCATTTTATTCTATTTCTAGATTTCTTGGTCCCTTTTTCCCTCCTTTGGTCATTTAGGGACATTTTAGCCCTCTTTTGGCTTTTTACATGCTTTTTTATTCTTATTCTAGTTCTTTGATCAACCTAGTTTGACCAAAATTTCCCTATTTTTGTCATAGTTGACTTCAAATTCTAAGTCAATCCTCTTATTTTCTCCTCCCTGATACTGATTTTTCATTTTGGCCCTTATGGATTAGTTTTTCACTCCATTCTAGCTTTTCAACCTATAGATTACACTAGATCGATGCATATCTACTGGGTCAACCATATGGATTCTTCCCTATTTCAACCTACTAGGTCAACCTAAGTGACCTAGTGCATTCTATGTGCTAACCTGGTACATTTTTCTTAAAATGTGCATTTTACTCATTTTATTCCTAAATGCTTCTGACCCATTTTCCATCTTACTATTTTATACCCTTATAATTTAAGTTTGTTCAATTTTTGAAACATATAAATTATTAAAAACAAATTTTATTAAAAATTCACTTAATTCAATACAAATTTCAAAAACTAGTTTGAGATCCATAGTTGCATACCTGTATTGCACCTTGATGCCACTTCTGGATGTCTTCCTTGTCTAGCCTATGATTCCCTCACTGTATTATCCTTGTTTGGTCTCAAATATCTCTTTTCTATCTTTCACAATTCAAAATTCCAAATTAATTCTCTTTTTCCCTATTTAACAACACTTTTTAGTAACTAAATTGTCTCATTTATTTTTCAGGCAGATTCCTTGTTTTGACTCTATCTTTATTTCTACTCATATATTTTTTAAACAATTAAATACATTAGCATCATGATGAAATATAGATTATTTTACACTATCACATGTCTATCTTCTAAAATCTTTGATTTTTGGTTATTTTTTGCACTAACATCTATAGGTTCACCTCGTGTACTCTCTATTAGCCACATTCATTTCTTACAGTCTATTTATTTATTTATGGCACTAAGATAAGCTAAAGGTATGTATTTTTCAATTCTATCCTTTCATTTATCTTATTTTCTTCTTACTGCACCATACTTAGCATCAATGTTGTGTGTTATCATGTTTTCTTTCGAAGCACCATCCCATGTTAGACTTATGTGACATGTGATGAGCTTCGATTGGGGCATATGTATACACAATATTTTTAAATTTTATTGGTTAATAATAATTCATATCTTAGAGGAACCTATCGAGTCTCAACCTATATAAGTTCATGCCTTAAAGGATGCACTGAGAAAGGGGTGGGTAGACCATCAATGTTTCGTAAGATTATTGTTCCTTCTTGCCACTTGCCGTCCACAAACTAGCCTCCTAAAACAATTTAACCCAAGATTATTTTTATTATTTATACCTATTCCCATAATTTTATATGTTTTATCCTTCATTTATTTCCTTAACACACTTTTAACCTATTAGTTGTGCTAGGTTGACAAGGTCAACCTAGCACAGCTTAGGGACTTTTTCTCTCTTTTGGTTTGTTGGCCTCTTGGCTAACCTAGCACAAACCTAGAGAGTTAGCCTCAAAAAAATGCTAAGTCAATGGGATCAACCTAGTATAGCTGATGTTCCCAAAATATTTTATGGTAAGTTACTACTCTATATACAAGGTCATTTACCACCATTTCAAAAAAGTGAAGAATTAAGTGAAGAAGTGCAAATGAACATCTACCTATTGACCATTCTACTTGGGGAATAAACATTTAAGGTTCAATAATTTCTTTAGATATCCAATCTCATATTATGGATACGTATTTTAGATGTTTATATAGATTATGTAGCTTAGAGCTGATTTATCTTAGCTATCCTTACATACTAGGACAATCTCTTGTGAAGCACCTTGGCCAAGGGAGAGATTGAGGCTTGGTGGGTTCATATTTAAAGGTAAGTATTCCTAACTTTATTCCTCATTTGTAATATTAGATAGATACAACATATTTATTCTTCTCTTCCATGTATTAGGAATCTATATACATTGATGTGAGTATATGTCTTCTATACATGTTTAGTTTAGTTGTTTATTTTATTTTTTCTAACCCCCACTTTGTACCATAAGCTTTGGTTCACACTAGATTAGATTTACTTTTATTGTTATTATATTAGTGAAATATTAAATCATAGGACTATTTTATGGTTTCTGTATGATTGTGTTAGACTATAGGCTTTGGAGCCCTACCTCACATGGCGTGTTGTGACAAGTGATCCCCTAATCAAATATAGTGGATCCTCACATTGGTCATATTCCCACTTAAGAATTGTATGCCCCCAGTTGGAAGAGTAGGTGTGTTATATACCATCTTATCTAAGATTGAATTCTAGATATGATGTATTTCTAAGTGCATACAATTTTTATTGGTAACTAAAACATCAATGGTAGGGGTTCTTTACAATAATTTCCTAAAAGCCTTAAATTTCAAATGTTAGATTGGTTTCATCACCTTCCTCAAGGATCATTACACAAATACTTCACATTAAAATAAGCATTTTTAACACAATACATTAAAATAAAAGGTACAATATTTAATTTCATAATTATTCTATCTCATCACCTAGGATAATTTGAGCCTATACTCAATTAAATTTTTAATTTGAGTCTTGTATGCATCATCTTATATACCAACCATTGAAATTATAAAATCAATATATTTTTGTTAAAATTCTAATATTTTTTTCTCAAAGAGAAATTAATTTATCATGATTATACAACTTTTAAATTTATTTACAACAAAACATTGTCATTAGAAAAGGATCTTGCATATTCTAAAAATGTTAATCATGTTGACAATAATTCCATTTATATCTCTCCAATCGGATCCCAAAAAATCCAAAAGTATCATAAAATAAGTGGGAAACAAACTAAGACATAAATATGACATAAAAATCACAAAAAAACTCTATGATAAATAGTTATCCTAATAAAATAATTTAAAACATGATTCAACACAAATTAATTACATTATTATCGATGAGTATGGTGCATATTACCTATGGTTCAAATAGGTATAAATAATGATTTGATTATCATATGTGACATGGTCATTGAATATATCAATGTAATGCTTGTAAATATGAATTCATGATTCTCATTGATAATGTCATAATAAATTAATAGTCCACCCTAATAATGTTATTAAAACTCTTGTACATGGAAAATATATTACAAAAAATATAACATATCTTATCTTTTGTCTCTCTCAAAATATGGTCTTGGGACACACCTATGAGATTAGGTGCCCAAAAAAGAATCGGGTGACAATAAGGGACATGCATCCTCTCATTTAAGGATTGTTTCTGAGTTAATATAGGGCACGAGTTACAGGTATTGGTCTAGATTAAATATCCTACTTGGAATATATCTCCAAGAAATGTAGCACTACCTAAAGAGGATCATTACTAGTTTTCTCACTGACATAAAACTTGTACTCTTCTAGCTAGAAAAATCTAAATATATTGATATTTTGAGTTCTAATTGCTTCACTTCAAAATTTATAAGAAATAGGGATAAATATAACCTAACAAAAAAAATGGGATAAAGGGTAAGGCATAAAATAGGAACTCTCTAGACAAATTGAAACATCACCATATCAAGGATTGAAAAGTGCTCAACTATAGTTGTACCACTATATGATAAGTTTCATGATGGCTTGAGATTTAGTCACATAGAAAAGTAGTCCAAGTAGAATGGGTGAGTGATTAATTTAATTATGCCTTTTATGAATTACTATAAACAAGCATGTATTTAATGACACATAGATCTTAACAAATGTCAAAAAAATAAAAAGAAATCAAAAAAATTAAATATATTAGTTGAAGCTCATCTTAATTAATTCATAAACGTTGTATAAAATCATGACTAACAGTCTTCTAACATCAACATTCATCCATTTAAATTTGAAATAAATTTAAAGACTTCATGAAATAAGACACATTTAATTATAAAAACCAAATTTGCATTAATTTTATAGCATTTGTTTACAATAAAGTCAACCTTGTCAAAATATTACATGTCAGTATATATAAAAGAGACATGGGACTCAACTCTTAGTAGCATGAGTTCCCATTAGGGACCATCATGGCCTAAAATGGTTGTAATAAAACTATACCAAAAGATTCCCAATCCTAAAATAAGTATAATACATTCTTAGGGCACACTAGGAGATAATCAAGTTATGTTAGAGGTGGACCACTTCCAAACTCCTAAGAAATTCTCTGTCACTTATCAAAATGACTACCACTAAGTTCA
>JARHVA010000940.1:2342500-2427500 GCA_037957365.1 Torreya grandis
TTTTCCTTGGTCATTAGTAGGTTTTATTAGTGGTAATGAGATAAAATGATGCATCAGAGGACCTAGCCTTATAAAAAATCTTATAGGTATGAACCCATTATAGGATAACCACATCTTAGGGTTAGTCCCATGTTGAGATAGGCTTAGAAGTAGGATCTAAACACTTTTGCTTCTAGCTAGGGTACAATCTAGACCTCTAATAGTTTTGGAAAACTTGATGGTACAAGGTTTAGAAGAGTGTAAATATCTTGGTGTGTGTTTTTTTCTAATTATATTTTGTAATAAATCACATTAGCACCAATACAAACTCTAAATCAAACTTCTTGTTATGAGTGGACCAGGTATGTCTCAATGAATTTTCTAATAAGTTATTTCATCTCATTTTACATATGAATTTTATATGGAAAACTATTTTAAATATTCCTATTATCCATCTCCTTATTAGTACCCATAATATGGTCATCATGATCCATATGAGTCTAACCAACCTTAACAAGAGCCCTATCAAAGCTATGACGAACCTTTTTAAGTTTCTTATGATCCTTATTATAAAGAATACTACCCTAATCCTTCCTATGGATAGAAATCCCATCATAATACTACTCCTCATCAAACCTATCATGATCCATCCATAAAAACACTTAGGTTAACTTTAATAAGCCTTATAAACATGCACTAATGCTCTTAAAAGTATTATGGCTAAGATGTCCCTACTCACCAGATCCACTATGTGAGAGAGTAATTGTAGTAAATGAAAGAAGAATGGATACCTATTGAGAGATAAAAATAGAATAATCTCATAGGTGAGATGATCGATGTAGGTGGTTACATTCAAAACATTGCGGATGAGATAAAATGCCTTGAGGAACAACAATTCTAACCTCACCAATATTGTGTGCCTTCATATACATCACCTCAACCTTCATATGTGTCATCCATTCCTCCTCAAGAGACCATTCCAAGTTCCCCTTTTAATACACCAATTTATTCATGTGTTCCTTATACTTTCCTTTCTTGGAGATTTATCTAGGAAAGCTATCAAAAAAAGAAAGGGATTGTTGTTAGATAACCTAATATTGATATCCAAGACTTCTCCCCTCCTAAAAAACCCCTTATGAAGTACTTAAAGTTTCTAATCTAGAATCAAGTGGTGAAGTCATGGGGTAGGCAAAGTGAGGAAAATATACATTTAAAGGCCCATATTAAAGGAGGATCTAAATATTTAAAAACTTCTCTCATCCCTCTTTAGGAATCTTCTTGTGTTTCTTATCTTAATAAAGACACTAACCACCTTAAAGAGGAGATATTAAAAGAGAATGTTGATAATAATATTAGAGAGTTAGAGATAAATATAAGGAAAGAGGAGGAGAACCAAAATCAAAATGTCAAAGGATAAACTCTATCTTTCCTATCTTGGAACCAAGTCATTTAGTCAAGCAAATCTAAGGTCATTCAACCCCCTTCCCTTACTCTTAAATAATGTAGGTAATTTCCATCATGGAAATCCATCTAGAGTATTATGAAAAAAGAGGAGGACATGATTATCAAAGACAAGCAATTGGACCAAAGAGGTGCCACATATGTTTCATCTCTCTTAGAGTCATCCCAAGGATATCTTATACCACTCCTTGAAGAGGTAAGTAGTGAATTCCATGTTAAACTCATAAATGATAATGATGAATTGTTAGATTCAAAAGAGGAGATAATTATTAGGACAACACTTAGCAAGAACAAGCATGTCTTAGTCTTTCACGATGTTAAAGAGGATGAGTTGCAGGAGAAAGTGAAAGTTGGACACAAGATCCAATAGGAAGATCATCATTACCATCAGATATACCATGATTTCATGAATGATATAGGTGAAATTAAGATGGTAGATTTGTATGGTGAGATAGTACAACAAGTTGAATCTTTTGAGGATTCCATTAATGTTTTAGAGCTCCAAAAAGATAATGCTACTCTAGGGATGCCTAAGAAAAATAAGAATGATGGTATTGATGAGAGACTGGTATAAATGGAGGACACAAATGAGATGGAAATATCTATTATTATAAAGGATAAAGCTCTTGAGAATGTGGAAAAAATATTCCCATAGAGGATAATAACCAAGATTGGGCAAAATATATAGAGCTCCTTGATGAGTCTGTAGAACTTGTAGCTAGAGAAAAGCCTAATATCATTGAGATCACTATGGGAATCAAAGAGTTATGAATTTTTGTACCACCATTTGAGGTCATAGTTGAGGAGACGTATGAAGAAATTGAGACTGTCTAGATGCACATAGCTAACTTATTTGGAGCTACTTAGTTCTCATTAAACATCATGCTAGTGAAGTTGGTAGATACATCAAAGAAGGAGGAATCAAGACCAAGGGTTAAAAATTTGCATGCCTCATTCAATATATTGTCTCATGGTGCAAAAATGTTTTCAAAATTTCCTTTTGATCTAGGAGGAAAGGTAAACTTACTTTTGAGCTATATATATTAGGATAACATTATTAAATTTCTTCTAAGTGTAGTTTATGACACATTTGTTTATTGTCCCTATTTTTTTTTTAGTTTAGTTTCCCTTCAATAAGTGCCTTGGGTAATTTTTTTATCTCTTTATTTTGGTATTTATTTCTTTGAAGAGAATTTAGATCAAGATTAGAAGCCAACATTATATCTAGGTCAATGTGTTGGACTAGAGAAGAGACTCCATGCCTAATGCACTAGACAAGGCAATATTATCTGGGTTATTTTGTATAAATAGGTATACAACCCTTGTGAGTTGACAAAGATGTTGGCCATTTATATCCCACATACCAAAAATTGAAAATTTGAGTAGAGTTTATGCAGAATGAGTGGACCAAAGGTTTAAAATAGGTCTAAGATTGTAAAATGAAGAGGATTCAATCAAGTTCTCATATTTTTTTGAGCATTCACAAGTATAAACCAAGTTTTAAAAACCTTAAGAATCCGTAAAAATTGTGAAGGATTGATCAAAGGATGAATTATTCAAGTTTAAGGACTAGACTATCACTAGGACATCTTCTAGACATGATTGGACCCATGTACTTACATATTTTATAAATGTGCTTAGGAAGCCCCCTAAATACAATGGATATGAATAATTATTTTTATACATAATAATATCATAATTTTAAATTTTCATGCCCATATGATATTTTTTGATCAAGTCATAAGCTTCTAAAGTTCAACCTGCAGCATAAAATGTTCACATTAATGTCAAGTTTAAGCTCAAGAAGAACAAATCCTTTTGAGCTTAAATTTGACGATCATGTAATCATTAATGATGATTGTATGGACATCATTTTATGGGATCATAAGCATAAAATTTAAGCTCATGAAATAGCCATTGGTTTTAAAATAGTGGGTCCCAGTAGATCTAATAGTCCTCACTCAATCATACATCTTGATCTAATGGTGTGAGATGAGTCAAACAATCAATGAGATCGAGAGATTGACAAGTGGAATAAGCACATGAATTTATAGATAGATAGTGAATCCTAAGAATTAGTGCCTATTTGACACATGGTGTGATCTTGGACAATGTTGACAAGTCAAGGGAAAGATTGATGGTTCTCACTCAATCATATAGATCAGGATCAATGATGTGAGCAAAGGTCAAGATGTCAACAATCCAAGTCCTAATTGATAGCCAATTAAAACAAAAGTTAGCCCAAGAATTTTGATGGAAGTTAAAAAACCATTTTTGATGGAAGAAAATAGGTTTTTTAGGATCATATTTCCACCATGGAAGCTTGATTGAACACCATAAAGGGGACACAGTCTTGTAGCCCAGGTGATAAAGATTATAAATAACCAACATTAAGATAGAATATGGACCTTTGGTTCATAAATTTGTAGTTTTCAAGGTCATTTTTGCAAATTATGTGTACCATTTTAAGAAGGGTCCATGTATATGGTTAACTCTTGGTTCTTGTAGAGATATATTGGTTCTTTTAGACCTATTTAGATCTTAAAAGGAGGCTATACAGTCTATAGGTCTGCATCAATATGGAAAACTATAAGAAAACCAATGATCTTAGATTAATTTTCCACCTATAGATGAACCTATGATCTAGATATAAAAATAGATCATATATGTGTTTGATGCAAAGGGGCTCATTTGTCAACATGGCTCCATCATTGACAAAGTGGGTACTAACCACTGTTCATGGCATAGCACTATCTTTTCATGGATTCAAGGATTTTATCCTCATAAACACATCAAGTGGAATTAGAATGCCATGGTGGTGAATTGGTAGTTGGAGAAATAATTAAGGGCATTGATTCCACTCAAATAGACTTTATCATCACATAGAGTATACCCTTGTCTTCTAATGGGATCTCTCAGCTAATGATAGGAGTTTGAGTATTATTGGGATAAAAGGAGGTCCATTTGTTAGTCAAAACATGCATATAAAAAGTAATCAATGAGCTACCACATCACTTCTTGATCTTGATTAATTTTTTCCACTCTCTAATGCATTGTTCCCATCTATTTCTCTCTATTTATACTATATATAAAGGCCTTTGAGCTAAAAAATAGATCCTCTATGATCCTTTTGGTATCACTTTAATCCATCTCCTAAGCATGACTAAATTCTACCAAGATGGAGCTTGTAACCTCTTGAGATGAATACAAGACTATTTTCAAGTTTCATTACTATGGTAAAATGTGTACATGTGAGACTTGCATATGTGGTAGAAATCTCTCCTTTGTCAAGTCATTATCTCACCTAGTTACTAGTTCATCTTGTTATGTAGGTCATGTTTAGTGTTCTACATATTTTGATTGAAGCTGTCATGTGGATATTATAACTGGTTAGTGTCATGTATTATATTTTTCCATCATTTCCCTTGGCTTTGATCATTTGGTGAACCTATACATGAAATACTAATGGATGATGAATGTTTGAAATCCTAGATCTAGCCTTGTGTTTGTTTCATTAGTGTTTTACGAGTTAATTAGACTGGATCAACCATAATTTAGGTGCATCACCATTGATTAGATTAGGTATCCCTTTCAATTTTTTTCTCTCCCTCTACTGATTTTCCCTTGTCATTAGTAGGTTATAGTAGTGGTACTGAGATAAAATAATGCATCAAAGGAGATAACCTCATTAAAAATTAGGTCTAACCATCTACTTAATATGGAATTTTGAGATTGAAGGAAGCACTGAATGTTTTATAAGGTGATGAAAAGAAGGATACCTGGTAGTTAGGAGTGGTAATGGTAAGTAAAATTGATTTGAGGACTTATAGAGATATATAAATATCTACTATATTAATGGTATTTGGGGCTCACTTTACGTGAATTTAAATTTAATTTGGTGGTATAATCCACTTGAATATTTTAGAATATAACATTAACCCAAATGATTTTTCAAATACACTCCTAGTTTGGATTTGATGATGATCAGGGGATACTTATAACCTATCAAATCATATCTTGATTACATAAATAAATTAATGTAAGGGTGTAATAGGCACATTCTTACATTAACCCTTGTGTCACCTTAAGTATCATCTTGTTTGGTAATGTGTATTTTTTTGGTTAGGCACTTATCCATAAGTTATGCTAGGTAGGCATAGATATGGTGTCACTCTTTTACCTCTTCTTGTACTTGGGTCAGTGATGTGGACCTACCAATTACATGTGGTGATCCATTATTGGATTATGGATCCACTTGTACTTTTATTTTTCCTTGGGTCATTCCAAACCACTTTTATTTTTGGTGTATGGAAGGGACATGTGTTGTTATGTGATTAGTTATGGGATTTGATTATACTTCCTTTTTGGATCGATCCTCTTTTGTGATTCTTTATAAAAGTGTCACATGGTATCTTATGGTTGGTTAGTATCTCCCACTAATCTAACAATTCTAACATCTCTGTGAGACTAGAAATTTTGATAAGGTCCATGTTACATCTGCACATTGATTAGGATCTTTGGGGGATCTAATATCTATAACACTTTTGAGATACTAACAATTCTAACACATTACATGTGGTAGATCCTCACTTGTTGGGATCTCTTGAGGCTTTGAAAACTCTGAAAAAACTAGGAGACTAAATTTTTTGACATGTTCCACATGGTATCTCCTCATTTTTTGAAATATCTTGAGGCTTTGATAGATATAAAGGCTCTAAGAGATTGATAAGTTTGACATGTTCCACATGGTAAATCCTTATTCATTGGGATTTCATGGTTCTATGGAAACTTTGGCACCCCTAAGAGACTAAAAAGTATAATAGGTCCCACTTGGCACCATCACATTCATTATAATATCCATACCTTATCCATTTTACTATTTTTCCATGAATGAATAATATGCATACATGAAAAAAGATCACATTTATCCTAATACTCAAAGATTTTTTTCCTTAGTCATTTTTTATGTGGGGAGTGGATAAATGTGATGAATACCCATGGATGCTCTTCACTTATTGACTTACCTAGATTGACCTATGAACTATGCTTGGTTGATGTATAAGTGAGATCATGACAAGTGCCATAATATCAGATATTTATATTCTAGGAGAACTTCTCTAACTATGAATTTATGCTTAGGCTGTGGGTAATTGGGATTGTCACAAGTTTCATGATCTCATGAACTTGAATTTTTACCAAAATAAAAATGACTTAGTCATTTCACAGATAATTTTTGATTAAGTTGGATGAAAAAACATAGAACAATACACTATTACTTGGGAATTATCTATTGGAAATCAAACTTCATCTCCACTCTAAAACTTGAAGACTATTTAGGTGTGGAAGAGACATGTGGACAAGAGAGATTTATGCAAAAAAGACTAAGTATGAGAACCATTCTAAGTAGGATCAAGCAAAATTTAGAAATGTTTCCCTATGAAGTTAGAATAATCTCAAAAATATAAATCAACCTTGGATGAATTTAAATTATATTAAGTACATAATCACATCAATATTTTATTCAAATAAACTCAGATCTTAAATCAAGGATTTAAGAGAATAATTCAGTAATGATCTTAATTTATGCTTAAAATTAGATAAAAAATCTAGTCTTAAAATTAGTATAATCCATTTCAAAACAAGATATGCACATGGGATATTCATCTTAAGGTGGATTCTCATTTTATATGTTAAAAATGGAGTGTGTTAGTCACAAAAAATGGTGACTACTGTGGGAAAATGCTATCCCAATATTTAGAATCTAGACTGCACACCTCCATTGTTGAATTATGAGATAAGAAACTAAAAATACATTGGATAAATTTAGAGAATAAAAAATGAGTTCTCAATTCTAATTTATAAAACAAAATAATGGGCTTTGACTTATTTAAAGGTTCATTTTATGAAAAAAATGATTCATTCTTTGTTGTTTGGAATTAACTGGGCAAACTTAGGCATATCTTAAGTACTCAAAGCCCCTTAAAAGGTATTTATTTTTAGAATTTAGCTAACGAAAAGATAGATTAGGCATTTTTATACTAGTAATTATGAATCTATATCCCCAAAAAATATGTCTTTAGTATCACTCTATACCTTACTCCATTTCTTGCTAGCTAGAAAGAATGTAATGAATATTGTTCAAATCATCCTTTCTTATGAAGAAACTTAAATTTTACATAAGATTCAAACATAATTTTATTTTTATGTTACTTGTGTTCAATTCAAGAGGATTTGGCACCAATGTATCCAAATGTTGAGGAAGGTTTCAATGATTTCTTTACACTGGGAAGATTTTTTACTTGCTTAGTGATTCAACCCTAACTGATATGTTCTTTTTAAGAGTGATGATGACCTTTGTTAAAAATAGACTTTTCTCAATGCACCTAATGAGTTCTAGATCAGTGACTATCAATCCTTTGAGTGTCTCAAATGGGATTCATTTACTTATCACACTATTCAATAATGGGATCTCACCCTCTGACTTCCAATTCTAAGACTATATTTTTATGCATCATCAACCTTGAAGTGATCAAATTTGACAACATGGGGATCAATGTTTGGATTAGAATATTTATCCTTTTTGCTTAACTAACTATCATTATAAATCATGGGAATAAGATGTAAATACTACAATATTATCAAGGGAAAACATGGGGAAAACAAGAAAAAACCCCAAATCAAACAAATAGAAACAAAAAAAAAAGAAAATAGGAAAAAAAAACATAGAAAAATAGATTAGAAGAAAACACACAATGAAATCAAACTAATTACAATCTAATATAACATATCACATGAATTTATCTAGGGGATATTTTAAAATTGAATTGGAAGGGATATCTAAGAAGTAGTGATTTAAGCTGTCTATTCACAGGTAGTGGGAAATCATTTTCTTTGATGTCTTTCAATATAAATGTGTTTTACCCTAGTAATTCAAAGATTTGGTATGGGCTAATCCAAAGTGGATAAAACTTGGAATGTTTCCCCTTATTTTGTTATTTGTCCCATAATAAGACTAGTTATAATATTCAAATGGATTTGACTTGTGCCCTCTTATCAAACCATATTTTAATAGTTTATTGATACCTAATAAAGTTTTGTAGAGTTTCTTCTCATGAATCATTCAATTGGATGATTTCCAACAACCTCAAGTTTATCCTCTCAATGTCCTCCATGTATTCTTATAGGAGCTTGTCCATATAAAAGTTGAGAGTCATTAGGAAAATAATATTGAAACCATAGAATAGTAGGAAAGGTGAAATTTTAATAGATTACTTATATATGGTACAGTCAACCCAAATACCATATTTCAAGAGTGAATTACAGTCCCTAAGCTTCATTTGTATGGCAATATTTATTACATTGACTAGATTCTTGTTGGTTGAATCAAATAATTTTTTACCTATGGGTAGTATTTGGATGACAACCTCAAGGTAATTCCATTCTCATAATCTCATTCAATGAACTCATTTGACCAGAATGTACGTCTATTTTCATAGACTAGAAAAGATAGGGTACCAAACTATGTGGTTATGTTGTCCTCAAGGATTTGGATAACTTCTTGCGATGTGTCATTCTTAATTGTTACTAGTTTTGTTCATTTGGTGAAATAGTTAGTGGATGTAAATATGAACTTGTGGCCAAGTAATGAGTTTGGGTTGATGACTCCAATGAAGTCAAGTCCCCATTAAGTGAAAGGACACTCTCTTATCATCAGCTAAAGGGGCATTATTGTTTGGAATTCATTTTTAGTAGAGGTATGCCATTCATGGCAAGTTTAAACATGAGAATGGGCATATTTGAAAATAGTGGGACAATAATACATAGATCACATAATTATATGATCAATTGTAGTACCTAAAATGTGGTCATTACCTATTTGATCTCAAAATCTAGTATTGACTCATCTTTCTTCCTATTTTGATAAACATTAGAGATAGATGATTTCATAAATATTTTGGTAGAGGAATTATTTATTCAACATGTATCAAAATTAATTGACCCTAAGGGATATTTTATATGTTTTTTTTTAGTTTTGGATGAGAATTTTCATAAATGAGATAGTTTATAATCAAATCATACTAGTCTTGATGGATTATTTCTCACATGTAAAATTATACCATTGTGAAACTTAAGTCAATTTTAGTGATTAATTAAATAATTATTTAACCTTAAAACATCTTGGGAATTTTTATCTCAGGGTCATACTCTTTTAGCTTGGCCATCCATCAACCTATAAATTATCCTAAATCATTATTCCCTAACATTATCTTTATAGTTGGGTTTGGGATGATAACATGCACCTTATCTCTAATAATGTAGTGCTTGAACTTATTCATAGCCTTAAGTAGGTTTTAGGTATGCTTATCCAAGGTAGAATAATTTAGCTATGTATCCTTAAATCTCATACTCATGAAATTGATTGGGAGTTCTTCACCATCTAACTTCTAGGATAACTTTGTAGCTATGGTATTCTTAGAAGCAAAAGGATAGAGGTATAAGTCCTTTTTACAGCCTATGTTGACTAAGACATGTGATTTCATGATGGACTCCTTAATTATTTGGAAATATTTCATAGATATAGGATTCCATTCCACCTTTTATTCATGTTTCAACATTCTATTCAAAGGTTTAATAATCTTGACAATACCAGATATGAACATGTAATTATTTTAATTCATTTTTATTGTTAGGAAAAGCTATCTTAGAAATCACACTTTCAAACTAAATTTCAATAGGGGTACCTTATTTTTTGATGACATGAACATTTAACTTACCTTAAATCACACTAAATATGTTCTTCTTTGGGTTAAGTGAGATATAATACCTTAAACACCTTTCAAATATCTTCTAAAGATGACAAATATGATCAAACATATAAATTGAAAAAAAATAAATTAATCCATGTAAATAATTATGAATTTATTGATCATGTAGTTGAAATCAAAGTCTATGTACCTATATAAAGTGGCTCCAACATTGATAAGGACAAATAATGTTCATTTTAGGTGTAAGTGCCCCACTTGGTCATAAATATAGTTTTTTTTGTCTTCAAGTTTTAATATAACCTAATTATATCTTGAGAATACATATAAGAAGGACATAATATAGGATCTACTTACCATATGAACTACATCAAGTGAAGGAAAATGATATTTATCTTTGTCAAAATCTTAGTTTATTTTTTTAAATTGACAAATAGTCACATTTATCCATTATGTTTGTAAACCAGTAATAAGTTAGCTACCCACATAGAGTGATGGATTGGGAAGATGGTCTAGGCTAAATGGTGCTTGTGAAATTCCTTGTTAAAACTTGGTTCTAGGACTGGGTTGACAAGTCATTGCCTACGTCTAAAAGGTTTCTAGTTTTTATTAAGTGGGATAATATGTGTGATCACATTCAGGTCAAAGACCTTAAGGTCTATATAGGTCAAAGTAATGATACCTCAATACTATAGTATTAACTTTATAAGTTATTCTATCTTAGTATGGATGTAATACATACCAATATGAACATCCAAGGGTGGTCTGATTACCCCAGATTGATAGTTTTAGACCTATGATATAGGTGAGTGGTTTCTTTGGTTTGTGAACAGACTTATCAAGCTCAAATATCCTTTCAAGGGAGATCATTCCATTTTAAACTCAATTTTGTTTTAAGTTCATAATGTCATCCTTTTAACATTATACATCTCTTAGGTCATCCCTTTTAGCCTTGTTTATGACTTGGAAATGAGGATGACATTGAAATCATTAAAAAATTATATTATGTCCCATGCCCTATGTTTATACTTCCTCAAACAGGATAAATTAATTTAGAATTTTCTCATGACTTAGTTTATTACAAACTTAGAGTCTTCAAATGCTTTTATTTCTTTGACCTGAATTGCAATCCTAAGAGTAAGGCTTCATTCTCCACCAGTTTAGTTTTATAAGAGAACTATAACCTATAAGTAACTAAGTATCACTCCCCTTATGGTTTATTAAGATAGTTCCTACCCTAGAAAATTTCTTAGAATGAATCTCATAAAAGTATAAGTACCACATACCTAGTGAGCTAGGATCTTTGTTAGCTTGATTTTATCATATTTTATGGATAGAGTGTAGATTCATATGTTAGAGGATATTAATTTCACCCTTTCATTAACTACATTATATTATATGATCATATTCTTCATCATAGGCTCATTTTAAACTTTTATTTGATTATGTACACCTCTATAAAGAAACCACATGTGAAAAGTTAATATACTTGCATCTATTTAGGGTTTTACACCAAGCTCTACTAAATAGCATCTTATAAACATATAGGATATCCACCACTTAGATGTATATTAAATATTGAACCCTACACTCAAATTATATTTACATATACATGTTCAATATCTTTTATACCAAATTGACCTTATGGTTATCCAATTGAATCACTATTTTGTCTAATTAAATAGGTATTAATCTTAATTTTTGACAAATATAAGTAGGCATGACATTTGTAGAGGCTCCTAATTCATCTAGATAATTATGAAGGTTTTTTAAAATTAAACTAATAATAAGAAGGATAAGTGAAACCTCATCCTTATTTTTGTGTATTATCACATTGTTTTGTGCACGCTTTGGCTTGGGTTGGGATAGTTTATACATGAATGAATTTAGGATGATGTCTCTTTCCTTAGTGATTTGGGGAATTTCATGAAAAGTGATGTTTTCCTTGATCTTATTCATGTCCTCTACTATGTTTTACCATGTCCTTCTTGGATTACGGTCGATCTATGTAGGTGTCTTAGGATTATTATCTTTTAGGGGTGGAGTATCATTTCAAGATCAATGGTTAGGAGGGGTTGCATACATTTTTAGGAAGAGTGCATGTGGTAAGAGGCTGATATTATCCTTAATTATTAATATAACATTTGACCTAATAGAACTAATGGAAAGAATGCACCAAATTGGTGACCTCTTATGGCTGATTATCCTCTTGGATAAATAACTCTAGGATTTCTATTACCATAGAAATACTTAGGCACCTTGAGGAGTTTGGAGCATCATATTTATTAGTAGTATTGGGGTGGATTATCTCATACCCTTCCATTTGTCTCTATAAGATGTTGAATGCACTGAACAACTTGATACAATATAACTCTCCATCTTGGGTTATGTTATACACATAGTACCCATTTGGTAAGGCCAACTTGTAGATGTTTATCTTAAGAAGTTTATAAGGTGAGGTCTCTAGTTGGTTATTAGAGAATTTTTGGGGATGATTATATCTCTAGTAGGTGAATCTCCTATTTGAGTCCTCACTTCCATTATTTCTAACTTATCTTTGGAATCCCAAGAAGTCTTTATTGTGTTAATGTAGCATATGTTATATAACACCAAACTAATTATTGGTATATTCTTGGGGCACACTTTGCATATTATTCCTAATAGGAACCAATGATTGGTTGTGGTATTGAGTCAATACTTCATTATTAACTAGGATAAGAAATCCTATGGATTGATTAGGTGCATCATGACTCAAGGGAAGTTGATTTTAACTGGCATGGGTTGTGACATGCATACATTATGGCTAGTAATAAAGAGGGGAATTATAGTAGGCAAGTTTGGAAACACATATGGGATGGTTGGTGCCAACATACCTAGAGTATTGAGATATATATATGCTTTGATAGTCTCAGAATAAGCTAGGGTAAATATACCACTAAAGGGTTTATGCATAGTGTTAAGAACCTGTGCTACCCATTCTCTTTCCTTTGTTACTATAATAGTTGTTATGGATACATATGCTTTGTAAGTCATCCCTAAATTTTTTTTTTATCCCACATTCATGGGAAGTAGTAGTTACTTATATTAGACTTAGTATATAAGTAAGTGTCGAGGCCAATGAAGGCATCCACAAATTTATTGTATTAAGCTTGTTCAAAGGAGGTTACCCCCTCAAAAAGGCTAGTAATTTTAAAATTCAACCATTGAAATTTAGTTCTACTTATTTAAGTTAATATATTTATAATTTTTATATTTTATTTCATGTATTTGAAATTATATGATAACTTATTCATGAAGGATCCTCTCATCTAGCATTAGATCACTTTCAAGGGCCAATTTTTTTTGAAAGAATTTTTTAATTTTGATATATAATTTATTTAAGTGTTTTTATGTATCACAATAATATATTTTGGACCAAGGTAAAAACTTGTCTACATAATTATGGGAAGTGCTTGTGTAAAATCCCTAAAACTCAGTGTGATGAGTACAAAAGATCCCCAAAGTAGCTAGCCCATTGAGAGGACCTACCATTGAAATAGGTAATGACCACATCCTAATTGATTAGTTCCCATCTATGAGGAAAACCAAGAGCTATCATTTATAGGTAAACCCATGGACAAAAAGTTTTTGGAGAGTGGTACTCACTCAAATGGTATTGGTGGTCAGAGAGATATATTTAAACCCTTAGGAAACCAATGAAACTTGGGGCCCATTTCTATCAATTTTAGAATATTTCTAGTAGACTATAAAAAAATCAAACAATAATAGAGTATCCATATATTGTCAAAGGATTTATAAACAGACATTTGATAGAAACCAAAAACCAAAAAATATTCATCCTATTAATTTTTTATAAATATATATAGAGTATCAGATAGTTCTTACAGGACTTGTAATTAGATTAAAAAATAGAAAATAGAATGTAGAAAAATAATCTCTTATTCAGGTCATGTTAGTAACCCAAACATGAGCAAAAAACATGGAGGATGAAATTTCCACCCTCAAGACACACATTAAATATCTTGATTAAATTTTTTTTTGCCTTAGTCTTTAACATACCACCTTGAATAATAGATGAAATCTATAGTCCTCTTCTAACATCAAATTTTCTTCTTCTAGAAAATTTTATGGGTTAAAGCTTGATTTTCCTTAATTTTATGATGTAGAACGGACTAGATGGATCTATCGAGCATAACATTATTTTAGTCTAAATAATACTTTTGATGTCAATAAGGTTATACTTGAAACCTTACACTTAGAACTTGAAGCCCTGCAATGATATCATTAGTTACCAATGCTCATAATGAGCCAAGATGGATGGATTTATGTGCCCTCATTTTATAATGGTTTCACCATGGTGATTTTTATGACTTCATAGAATAACTTACTAAATGTTTCCAATAGGAACCATGAGAGAATATCAAATAAAACTTGGAAAAATGACCAATCACATAGAGGGATTGTCTAATGAATTCTTTAAGAGTTGTTTTATCAGTGGACTGAATGATGCAATTCAATCTAAGGTCAAAATTTTCTATCTTAACACAATTATGGAAGCCCTAGGGTTAGATAAGTTAGTAGAGGATAAGATCATAGATCAATACGGATTTAAAATCCAATTTTTCTCCATTCAAAAAAAAATTCTACAATGACCTCAAATAATGTCAGCCCCTAGAACCACTCCTATCAAGCATTTAACTGAAGAAGATATGTGAGCCATAGAGAAAAAGGACTATGTTATAATTATGATGACACATTGGGGAAATTAATGTGTTGATAAAAATATCAACCTATTAGATGTGGACTCTCTACATGAAATTAAAGATTGGAAAAATGTTCAAGATATAACAAACTATCTAGAAGAAGATTAGCCGATTATGGAACCTGCTTCTCATGAAGACCAATGAGAGATCTCTCTCCATGTCTTAGTAGGATTCACTACCCAAAAAAAACATGTGATTCATGAGTTACTTTAAGAAGTTACCTCTCACAATACTCATCTATTATGGTAGCACTCATAACTTCATTGACCCCGAGATCACCAAACAAGCTGATTATTTTGTCTATCCTTTCTCCAAATTTGAAATCATGATTACCAATGGGGGAACATTAAATTGAAAATAGAAGTGTCATAATATGTTTATATATATTTAAAATTACATCTTGTGTTCTAACATGTTTGCCTTTCCCTTAAGTAGATGTGATGTTGTTTTGGGAGCCTAATGGCTCTACACACTTAGACCCATCTTATGGGATTTTGCTAAAATTAGGATGTAGTTTTTAGACAATGGGAAAAAATACACATGAAATTCTTATAGCTAAGGTCTCTCAACATCATCAATTCATATCACATAAAACATAGTTTTAAGAAGAATTTACATAGTGTCATTTCCTATCTCCATTCCCTTCAAATGCAACCATCAATGATCTCCACTCCTCCTTCTGATCTACAAATCGTTATGCATAGGTATGCATGTGTCTTTGTCAAACTAGTGGGATTTCCACCTTTATGGCCATAGGAAAATCATATTCATCTCCTTTCAATAAGGGTTTTTCCAAATATTAGGCCCTACTACTACCCATTTTAGCAAAATACTAAGATTGAGATGCTCATTTGAGACTTACTAAAGCAAGGCATTATTTGCCCCAGTAAAAACCCATATTCTTTCCTATTTCTCCTTTTTAAGAAAAATTATGGGTCATGGCACCTTTTCATTAACTTCCACATAAGAACATCATAATTAAGGATAACTTTTTGATCCTTGTTATTGATGAGATTATTTATGAGCTTCATGGTGCTCATTTTTTCTCCAAGTTGGATCTGTGCTTTGGATATCACCAGATCTGGGTTCATGATGATGATATCTCTAAGAGAGATTTTTGCAGACATGATGGCCACTATGAGTTTTTGGGCATGCCCTTTGGCCTCACTAATGCTCCTTTAACTTTCTAAGAATTGATGAATAATATATTTTGGCCCTACCTCTAGAAATTCATTATGGTCTTCTTTAATGGCATCCTCATCTATAGTAAAAAATTGTTTAAGCATCTCCAACATTTGCATCTAACACTAAAACTTTTATTTGACCATCATCTTTGTGTAAAATAGTCTACATGTGATTTTGGCTAGGATGAACTGGAGTATCTTAGGCATATTATTTCATCCTAAGGGGTTCAAGTGGATTTTGAAAAAATAACTACCATGACAAATTGGCATCATCCTCAAACACTTAAGAGCCTCCATGGTTTTTTGGGGCTGACTAGATACTATCACTAGTTTGTAAAGTATTATGAGAATATTATAGCTCCATTGATAGCTATGTTGAAAAAGGATGATTTTACATGGACATAAGATATTGAGTGTGAATTTAAGGAATTGAAACAAGTTGTGTACTACACCTATTCTAGCTATGCCAAAAATTTTCCAAGACCTTCACTATCAAGAGTTATGCTTGAGAAAATGGATTTGGTGTTTTTCTCCTCTAATAAGGATGCCCCATTACATTCAATATCAAATATATTTCTATCAATAATTTAATACTCTCTAATTATGACAAGGAAATGATGGCCATTTTGCATTCAGTACATAAGTGGTGGCCATACCTATTGGGGAATCATTTTTGCATCAAAACTGATCACCAGAGTCTAAAATATTTCTTGGAATAATGGGTCTCCACCTGATCACAATAGAAATGGGTTATCAAAATCATGGGTTATGACTACAAGATCACTTATAAGAAGGGCAAGGATAATATTGTGGCTAATGCTCTATCTTGCACATTTTTAGACTAAGCTTTCATTTAAGCTATTTCCATGCCTATTCCAAATTGGTTTGAAATTTTACATTAAGGGGTATGTCAATGAATCCTCATTATCTCAAATCATTTAATAGTTGGACACTAACCCCTCTATTATACCACATTACTCTTGGGATGGTGCTTCTCTACAATACAAGGGTCATCTGGTGCTCCCTTAGAGTATAGATATTCACCAAGATGTATTTTATGAACTTCATGCTTCTCCATCCATAGGGTATTCAAGGTTTCTAAAAACTTATGAGTGGGCATAATGCATCTTATTTTGGAAGGGAATGAAAAAGGTAATTCAATAGATGGTGGCTAAATGTGATACCTGCCAATGCAATAAGGGTGAAACCACACTCATCCTTGGGTTATTCTAACCCTTGCCCATCCGTACAAAGATTAGGATAGATATTTCTATGGATTTCATTGAGAGGTTGCATAAATCTAGAGGAAAAATAGTGATCTTGGTTTTGGTTGATATACTTTCTAAATATAGTAATTTTTATGCCCTCTTCCATCCCTATACTTCCTCCATAATTGTACAATTTTTTTTTGTCTTCATGGCATTCCTTCATCCATTGTCTCAAATCATGATTCAACCTTCACCAACCATTTTTGGATAGAATTATGTTGATATACTAGTGCCCAAATGAAGATGAGTTCTAGGTATCATCCATGAATGGATGGCCATACTAAAATTATCAACAAATGATTGGAAATTTTCCTTCAGTGATTCACCTTGGAACAATAACATTAGTGGGAAAAGTGGCTCCCCCTCATCAAATGGTGGTATAATAAATCCTACCACACTTAAACTAAAATTAATCCATATGAAGTAGTATATGGTCAAGCACCACCAGTGCTTCATCTACACACCCCTAGTAGTTCATTAGTTCAAGTGGTCAACATGATTATTTAAACCCAATATCATATACTTAGTGCCTTGTGGGATAATATTCATATGGCACATAATTTAATGAAATAATAGGCTAATTAGTACCATTCTAAGCGCACTTTTCAAGTAGGTGATATGGTTTTTATTTGCCTATAACCATACAAGCAATCCTCCCTAGAACTCAAATTGGTTCATAAGCTAGCTCCCAAGTTCTATGGGCCTTATAAGGTTCTCTAGAATATTGGGTCAGTTTCTTATAATTTGGAGTTACCACCTTCTTCTCGAGTTCACCTAGTATTTCATGTCTCTTGTTTAAAAAAATTTCCTATCACAAACATCAGAGTGCAAACTATTTTACTAGAGCTTGATAATGAAGGATCCATCTTTATTGATTCAAAGGTAATCCTAGATAGGTGCACATGCCAACTTTACTCTCTCTCCATAATATAGGTTTTAATTCAGTGGCATGGAATGGAACTAGAGGATCCCACATGGGAACCACTATTTTAGATTCAACACCAATTCTCACATCTGAAGCTTTGAGGATAAAGATTTTTATAAGAGTGAGGGGATGTTATGAACCTATGTGACCCCTTATCTTTCATTTATTAGTATAATAGTTTATATGGATGCAATTGATTAAATTGGTCTTAGGTTAGAATGTAACTTTCAAGTAAATTCAATAAATAATCATATAAAAAATTGTTTAAGATTGTTTTTGAGGAAATCTAGGGCATGAATTGTAGGTATTGTGCTCCATTACATATCATGATTGGAATAGATCTCCAAGAGATACAATGGTACCAATAGAGTCTTAATATGAGTTTTCACACCAATATAAAACTTATATGCTTCTAGATAAATTGAGATTTTGAGCTCTCCTTTCTTCAATTCACATTTATTAAAAATGGATGCAAATGTTACCTAAGAACAAAAAATATAAAAAGGAAAAGATGGTAAGGCACAAAAGAGGAACCCTATGGAAAAATGGAAACATCACTTCTTCAAGGATGATAAGATGCTTAGCTATAAGTGTACCACTATATTCTAAGTTTCACCATGGCTTGAAATCTAGTCACATAGGGAAAGAGTCTAAGGAAAAATGGTGAATGATTAATTTAATGATGCATTTTATGAATGACTATGAATAGGACTGTAGTTAATCCATATGTCAAAAATTTGAAGTATATCAAAAAAACTAAGTAAAATATCTGAAGATCATCCTAATTAATGCATAACCATACAAAAAACATGACTAATAGTCCTCTAACATTAAAATTAATGCATTTGAAATATAAATAAAGTGTAAGACTTCATGAAACTAGACACATTTAAACATAAAAACCCAATTTGTATTAATCTATTAGCCTTTATTTAGAATATGTTTGATCTTCTCAAAATATTACATATTAGTATATAGAGAAGAGACATGGGACCCATATCTTAATATAATTAGTTCCCACTCTAACCCGTCATGGCCTCAAATGGTTATAACATAATTATATGAAAATATTTCCTATCATAAAATAAGTAGAATATAATTCTAAGGTGCTATTAGGAGAGAATCAAGAGGATGTTGGAGGTGGACCACTTCCTAACTACTTCAGACATGTGCCCTTGGTTTTTAGAGTGATTGTCATTAAGTTGAATTCCTAATCCATCTTGTCAAGGTTCATAGGAGACTCTATAAAGATTACCTCAACATACACTAGCAACCACTCATCGACTTGGAGTGGGGAATTTATGGATAAATTTACCTTTAACACCTAGTTGATGTTAGATATTGACTGGGTTTTAAGATTTAGAATATCTGTAGCCTCAAATTTATTAGATTTTACCACATTTATCTGCATGACTTGGTTGAATTAGGCTAGGTGGGCTTTGAACTCATCTTTATCTAACAAGGTCTCATCAGGGTGGAATAAAATAGTGATGATAACCTCCTTGAAATAATCCAACACTCACTCTTTGATCTTATCCAAAGGCTTGATCATCATTTTCACCACAACCAACAACTCTTCAATTGAAGTTCTCATGTTCCTAGCATAAGTATAGTAGAAGTTTAGATATTATAGATGCATGAGTTTAAGCTTTGGTAACATGACATTATGAATAATTAAAATGAGTTTCCTTCCCTTTTTTACGTGGGTAAACATTTCCAAGTATCCTTGAGTGCATAAGAGGTTCTCCTTACTCATGGGTATAGATACGATTACACCTATTAGAGATGCAAACAATTATGCAAGGTGTTTGGGCCAACATACCCCTAATTATAAAAATTGGGTCCTTGGAGATGTTTGAAACCTTGTTATTAATATTGCCTTACTTTTGGGTTTTAGTAGAATTTGAAGATCATCCATTTTGATAAGATGGTTTTTTTCATTTAAACCCTAGTGTGCTTAATGTTTCTAACATTTTGCCTAGTTTTGTAAGCAATACATGTTTCAAGGAAAGTGCTAGTTTTTACCAAGAAATGATTCAACAGAGTCTTTTTAGTAGTGTTTTGATAAATCTTAACTTTGGTCCTTTCCCAAGAAATCTTGAGTTTAAAACCCTAAGTGTGAAAACCTCAAAATTTGAATTTAAATTTTTGAGGGAATCATTCAATGGGAATATTCAAAAGAATATATTAGACGTAAGATTAATTTTATATTAAGGATTAGTCTCATTTATTAATGTTACTAAACCTTAATGTAAAATTAATAATAAGTCCTTTTATATTCTTTTAAATATCTTAATTTTTTCCTAACCACCTCGTGGAATCCCTCAACAAGACCCCCTTTTGACTTCCTAAGCTGAAAACCTTTTTTAAACAAGTTAGCCTAATTGTTTATCCTAAGATCCCTTTGTATTTATTAATATGAATGGGGCCTTAAATTAAAAACTTAGTCTACTATTATTGACCAATGGTCCTAATGTAAACATTATGGATATTTCAAGATATAACTACCTATGCTTGATCTAGCATTTTAATCCAACGATGCGTGACTAATGTAGATCCAATGATTTGCACTTCATCATAAGGTCTGATCTGATGATACGAGTCGAGGGTTGAAAGGTCAAAGATCTATGAAGTTTCCATGTGGAACTGATTTCACCTAATTGTGTCAGCAAGGGCCCCACATATTTAATGTAGCTAATCACACACATAGCCTCAAATTTCAATCTAATACTATTGCTCTTTCAATCTAACAAAGTGCATTAAATCTATGACCTTGGGAAACTCCATGAAGACACCACATAGCACTCTCAAATTTGACCATAAATAATTCATGAATTTAAATTTTATGTTAGAGATCATCACATTTGGATTCTATAAGGATGCCTATGATGCGAGTGAAACCATCAAATTTAAGATAAATAAATATTTTTGCCTAAGAAAAGGGGACATATTCTGATTTTTAATGGGTCTTGTATTTATTTTTTGAATAAACCCAGGCTAAACTATTTAACTTAAGTCTTTTTGGACCCTCTAACTAACATAAGCATCATGCATCTTGTAAAATCCAATAGCCTCCACTTTCTCATACCAATTGGATCCAATGGTGTGAGATCTTCAAGTAGAAATTGGAAAGCCCGAGGACTTGACATGTGGAGAAATCTTAGAGAGAGACACTCAATGGCATGAAAATATACGAGGTGGCATAATTTAGGGACTAAAAACTCATAGAGACCAATAAGATAAAAGGCCCAAGATTATAATCAATAGTCCACGTTGAAGCCATGAATCTTGATCTAATGATGTGAAATAAAAGGAAGAACTCAAAGGCTAATGGCTAGTTCACACATGAGTAAATATGAAAATTGCCACAAAAAGAAGCTGAATGAAGGCCACATAAGATCCACATAGGAAAAAAATGACAAAACTTGGATTTTATCCACTTATAAATGCAAAGGTATAAATGAAAGTCTCAATCAGATTTTGAGACATGAGCAAGCCTTAATCCTAGTCAACTCCACCATTAAAGCTCCTAAAAGACCTAAAACTTACATAAAAAGGGGAAATGTGAGTGGTTGAATTGCAATTCAAACTTACTTATTGATTTCAAACATAAAAGAGCAATCCATAGGTTTTTATCAAGTTAGTTATAATCTTTGTAAGGGGTTTATAAGCCATGTCAGTAAGAAGGCAAAAATGATAGGAAGAGGTCAAACTCTACCTTTCCATAGACCATTTGGGAATAGTTTTCAAGGATACAAAGTTGGATACCAAAGCATTAAATAATGGGTGCAAAAATTAGTCCAAGCTCTTCTTCACCATTGATGAAATTCAACCCTTCACATAGAATGAGAGGAAAATTAAAGCAATCAACATTAGATACAGTTATCTGGTAGCAATCCAATTGGCTAGTCTCCACCATATAGCTACCAAACTAGAGGTACTTCATTACATAGATGTCCTTGCTCCTCTTTTTATTGATTACAAAGTAGATGGGGATTGGATTATTAGGGTGGCACTTCCAAGAGAGTAGCTTATATTTCCCCTATGGCCTTTGAGGGTTACTATAAGATCCCTCGGTCTCATGTAGATTTGCCCATAATTAAGGATTGGACCACCAAAAATGACCTAGATACCATCCTTAGACCTTGGTTCAATTAGGAAAACTTTGTTTTTAGAGACTTCCAAGGTAGAATTTCAATTTCCCAATTCATGGAAGGGATTAGGGTTATTATGACCTTCCTAAATAGAGTTTTTGGAGTTGTCATAACTACCTATGTCAAAACTACCTAAGTTTCATATGTATACTTCCTAGTTGAACAAAAAATTACCCCTCCCATTGGGGAAATGATAAGTATCCATCTTGGTATGAAATTCATAGCCATCAAGATAAAAACTAGTAAATAATTCTTCATGATGTCCTACCTTCTTGATGCCTTACTGGCCTCCACTAGGTTCTCCCATATCAAGAATTGGTCTCCCAGTAGTATAATATCAATTTCTCACCATTAATCCAAACTTAATATCTTCAAATATAGAAACAAAATGTAATCCATTTGTGATGTCATCTACGCCTCCTTGGTTGAGGCCATCACTAGCTCTCTCATGCCTAAGATGCACCCCTTTATCAAGATATATTTGGAAATGATGGGGGATGCATGGTACTATCCAAACTGCACTATGATAAGGATTGATGGAACCATGTCCTCACCTTTTAGACTCCTTATCTATATGCCACCCAATCTTGTTGAGTAAGAAATCACATTCTAACTCATTAATGGGATTGATAGGGTTTGCAAAGAAAAGAAAGGAATCTTCCATCCATTCCTTATTATAATTGGAAGGACCACATTATAAGATCATAAGCAAATAGACATCATGTCCAGGTAAAGAGGATCCTTTGTCTTCCAAATGGATGAACTCAAAATGTGGGACCTATTAGCAATTTTGGCCTATCAAGGCCAAATTGCTACCCTTATTATCTGACACTTTCCTTGGAATGGTCAAATATCCTCTTGTAGCTAGTCAGTTATGGTCTTGTTATCCCAAAGATTGAAGTAAGAAGAAGTGGAGAACCTGATTAATCAAAAGTACAAGTTTATTTTCTTTCAGGACTCTTTTTCACCAAGTGTTCATTCTTTCAGAGTTTTTATTTTAGAGGGTTTTTTTCTAAGTGTCAAGAATTGTTTAAAGAAAATTTCCCAAAGGATATCTTTGAGAAGGGAACTTTTCTGAAAGGCACTTCAATTTTTTTGAATGGTCCAGTTAGAAAATTTTGAAGGAATTGTTCTTTCCAAAATTCTTGAAGGTATTTATCTTAAAGAAATAGTCTTTTCCAATAAGCCGAAGGGAACTTTTCTTGGCAAAAAGGTCACTTTCAAGAACCTGAAGGGTCACTTTCTCTTTGAAAAAGATCATTTTCAAAAATTCCAAAGATCATTTCAAAAGTTTTGAAGAGTTCATTAACAAAATCCAAAGGTACTTTCCTTTTAGGAAGACCATTTTCAAAGAGGCCAAAGGGTTCTTTTCAAAAAGGAAGGGTCATTTAAAGAAATACAAATGGTCATTTCAAGAAAGTCGAAGGGTATTTTCCTTTTAGAAAGGGGTCATTTCAAGGTTCCCAAAGGGTACTTTCAAGAAGCCAAGGGACCATTTACAATTTTCCAAAAGGACATTTAAAACAATCCAAGAGGACTTTACAAAAAGCCTAAAGGATTTATTTTAGAAATATTGCCCAAATTATTTTTGTGGGAGAAATTCCAGAGTTGGAATGTTCTTTTCTAAAACTTCAAAGGGTACTTTTCATAAGGAAATGGTCCATTTCAAAACTTTCAAGGGTAGTTTCTTTTCAAAGAGGGAATTTTTGAGAAATCCAAAGGGCATTATCAGGAAGGTCGAAGGGTATTTTTGGCAAAGTGACCCAAAATAGAGGTCCCAAAGACATGATTTCCTTCAGACATTTTGTCTTTGGAAATTGTTCAAGGTAGAACGTCCATAAAAAATCCTGAAATAAAAGTCTAAAAATAGATAAGCTACAGACAAATTGTGTAAAGGAAAAGTTCATCTCAAAGTGCCCAAAAGAAAGGTTTGAAGAGAAAAGTCATGGAAAAATTGTCTATGGGAAAGGAACAAGAAAAAATCCTAAAGAAATAAAACTCTAAAATAAATAGATAGAAGAAAAAAATCTAAAGAAAAGTTTTGAAGACCTTTTTTCATGAAAAAGTAGCTAAACAAGCGTAAAAGAATTATATATCAAACAATACCCTGAAGGAATACATGCAAAAATGAAGAGCTAGAGAGTAAAAGGATGAGGAAATTCAAGGAGATAACATTGAGTTTCAAATTTTGCATATTTAATCTTAACATAGAATTCCATGCATGCTTCAATTTTCAAAGCCCCTTTTCATGCATCTGGAGGCCATTTAGAGTTGATTGGTCTTGATTTTGAGGTGATTTTTTGTCAAAGTGTCACATCTATTTTGATTTATCTTTTTAATTTAAGGCTTTCAAAACTTCCAACTTATTCAAACTGAAGTGCTTCACCTAAGGATTGGTGTATCATCATCTCATACAGGATGGAGTTACTTGGAGTTGATTAGACAAGGCTTATCATTCATCTTTCTTGTTTTAAATGCAAAGAAAGACTTTCTTTTTTTTCAACTTAACCTCTAAACATATCAAGTGGAGTTTCTCTTTGAAGATTTGGTGTAGCTTTCCATGCATGAAGGTGATTAATCTAGGATGGTCCCACCATCCTTTTCCAATGCTAAAGAGCTTTTTCATGCAAGACATAAGATAAAAGTACATTTTTGAAGGTTTTGTCATCTTTTGATAGCTCAAGTTGGACTTGTGTGATGTAGGAGTTGATCTCCTACCCAATTTTCAAATGCTAATCTCTTGGATTTTGTATGTTTTTACTATATAAGTTGGCTTTTCAACCATTTTGAAAGATCCCTCTCTTAAAAAAAAACTAGATTCTATCAAGATTGAGTTTTATAACCTTTTCAAATAAATATAAGGGCTATTTTTAGATTCCAATGTGTTGGTATAGTGTATTTATGTTAGTGATTTGCATATGTGATAGAATTTTCTTCCTTGCCAAGTCCTAGTTCTTACCTAGTTACTAGTTAATCAGATTATATAGGTCATGTTCTATGTTTGATGTCTTTTGGCTAAAGTTATATTATAAGTAATTGGATAGTTACTACCTTGAATTAGGACTATTCTATCATTTCTCTCAAGCTTTGATCACTAGATAAAATCCTTTTCTTGAAATATTGATGCATAGGAGTTAAATTGGAGTTAAAGATTCAATATTTTCTTGTCTAATTAGTGTTTTAGAAGCTCAAATTATGTGTATGAACCAAAATATATGTGTTTTACCATTATTAAATAAGATTTCCATTCAATTTTTTTCTTAAATTTTCCCTCTTCTCTTTTCTCGATAGTCTGTATCATAGAGTAGAGATCCTAATTGATACACCAAATGGAGCTAGCCCTTAAAATCTAGAGATTTAATCTATTGATTAGGCCACCCATAACCTAGGATTATTTCCATGTTTTAGTAGAGTGTGAAGGCCTAAAACTACCTTCAAAAGGGTGTGAGTTTGATTGATTTTTTTTTGCATGCTTGATGGGACACTTACTCCTTGGAATAGCTAAAGTTTGGAGCTAAGGAGAAGTATTTTCAATAGAGGAGAATATCTATCTTCATCACAAGATAAATACTCTTTAGGTTATAGAGTTCATAACATCATTTAGGTAATTATTTCATGCCAAAGGTTACTACAAGGTCAACTAACAAAGGTATTCCTTTTGAATTCATTGAGTTGTCTTCTACATCATATAAAAGATCAAGGTTTAGTAAGACAAACCCATATCCTCAAAAACAATATTTGTCTCATAGTTATCCTACTATTATAATCACTACAACCCCAACTATCCAAATGGATATCATAAATTAGGTGTTTATTCCATTCAATAAAGGTAACCCACTGAATTTAGCCTAGTTTGATGATGTTTTAGTGTCTGCCCTCAAGATCATCCCATTCTTCTCAAGATAAAATCAAACAAACCTTATTGAGCATATCTAAGATATAGTTAATATTTGTTTAGTCCATAATATTATTGAGGATAATTTTGCTATTAGATTGATTATTACTTTCTTCAAAGGAAAATCATTGCAGTGGTATAGAAACCTACCAATAAACTCCATTTCTACCTGAGATAAATTGGGTGTAGCCTTAGTCAAGCAATTTGAGGACAAATTTGATCACCTCTCTTTGGTTGAATAGTTAACTACCACAAAGAGAGCTCCTCATGAGTTCATGTCTAATTTTAATCTCAGATTCTAAAAGACATGGACCAGGATACCTATGTTGATTAGGCCATCCCTTGAATATGCATTCTTGTACTATTTGAAACCCCTTAACTCTGACATTAGTGTGATGATATAGTCAATGGGTGGTGTTACCTTGAAAAATGTTTATGAGGTTGTAATGAGGGTAGAGAATAGTTTGATACAAGTTGGTAAGATTTTTATAATACCTCCAATGTCTATATTCCTAGAATTAAATTCTATACTATCCCCTCAAATTCCTCAAATTCCATCCTTATCTCCTATTCCATCCCCTTAAGCTCAAGTTGTAACCCCTACTAGTCAAGATAGTGAGATAGGAGAGTTGAAAGGTTTGATATAATCCTTTGGGAATAAAATATTAAAACTCAAGAGGAAACAATTATAGGCTAATAAGCCTTATCAATAATAAAATTAGACCACCTACCAACCCTTCAAAGATCAAAGGACTCCTTATCAAGGTTTTAGAGAGAATGAACCACCTTATTAAACACAAGGATCCATAATTCCAGCTAAGCCATATTCTACCCTTGATCTTAATGCTCCTTCCACTTCAAAGGCCATTGTTCCCACCCTGCCTCAAAATAACTAGAAGCAAGATTTAGGTTGGTAGTCCTTAAATCTCAATGATGCTCAAAACCAAGCCTTGGTATCACATAACATCACTATGCCATAAATGACACAAGAAGAGTTTTATTTTCAAGGAGGTCAATACCAAGATACAATTTTGGCATCACAAGTAGAGAATAAATAAGTTCAAGGGTATCATGATGCCATTAATGTAAATTGACAAGTAGATGATCATGTTGCTTTTACTCAAGGTGTTAAGACTAAGAATATAAGTGGTCAAGTTGTAGTTGTAACTAAATATAAAAGAAGAGATATTGATGAGGTGAAAGAGGTGAAAAATGATTCAAGTAATAATTTTTTTTCTAAGAGTAAAAAGGAACAACTTGTTGCCCCTACAACCCAGAAAAATCAAAATATAGACGTTAGTGAAGTTCATCGAATACCTCTAGTTTGTGACCAATCAGTGCTTCAAAAAGTGAAACCAAATATTGGTGGATCTAAATTTATTATAATGGATCAGATGAATAATTATAATATAAAAATTATAATGTGGGACTCTATTTCCATCCTAGGATAAAAATATATGCTCACCCAAGAGCTTTCAACTCTCAAATTAACTCCAAAATTGGTTGAGAAAGAAGGTGTTGTCTTAACTAATTCAAATCAGCCAACTAATAAATAAGTAAATAAATTAAATAAGATGGTAGAGGTAGACAAAACTGAGGTAAAATAAATAAACTCCTCCTTTCTACCTTTTTTTGATAGTGGGTGATACTTTGGTTTATAACTATATGGTGTATAGTGGAGCTAGTAGTACAATCATGCCTAAGCAGATTGCAGACAAGATTAGAATTATTTATGAGTCAAAAAATAAGGGGGTATTTAAATTATATGGGTCACCAAAAAATATGCTATTCATCATCAAAGATCTAAAATATACATTACATTCTTGTCCCAATGTTACTACTCAGCAAGATGTTCTGGTAGACTTGCCTCCTTACTTTGCTATGTGCCTTTCAAGGGACTTCACCTCAAAGATTGGGGGATATTTATAAATTTATTGAATTAATTTGATGTTAAAAAATAGGTATGGTACCAAGGTAATTATTAATTTTGAACCTATTTCACATTTCCATATGGATCCATATATGCCAAGTATTGTGAACACTAACTGTATCATCTCAGAGGATGTACTAGAAACTAGTGGAATAGAAAATGTATCACATTTGGATGGAGTTATATATTTGTTTCTTAATGATTAGGATTCTAATTGGAATTAAAATTATCCTCATAATCTTATTGAAGAATAAGGACTTGGTGTGTATTTCCTTCATGAGAATGATGCACTAATTCTGGCAAGGGTTAAAGATGATGAATCTAGTGAAGGATTGTGGCAATTGTACTTTGATGGATCAAGGAATAAACATGGTAATATATATAGAATTATCTTGGTTTCTCCAAAAAATAAAATATATTTATCTTCTATTAAGTTTTAGTTTGGTTGTTCAAATAATGTTACAGAGTATGAGGTACTAGTTCATGGTTTGTAGTGGGCTAGGAGGATGAAAGTCAACACCTTGCAAGTTTAAGGTAATAGTGAACTTATATTTCACCAAGTAAGAGGTTAAAATTCATGTAAAAATTTGTTTCTTAATTATTATAGGCATATAATATGGTAATTACTTGAATATTTCTAAGCTATTAACATTCTGGTAATACTAAGAGGTGAGAATAAACATGCACATAGTCTAGATTCTATTGGGGCATAATTTAGTATTCTAGCTGATATAAAAAATGAAAAAAATTAGTGAAATATAAAGGTGGTTTTAATGCCTTATTTTCTATATAATCATGAGAATTTACAAGTGTTTGAAGATGACAATCAAATTGTGAGATTCTTACAAGAGGAGGCTAAGTTTTCTTCAAGAAACCAATCAAAGTATTTGTAGTAGTATGGTGATCATGTTGTGAAAATTTAAAAAAAAAGGTTTCCCAAGGGATTGGTCACACTTGAGAACATTTTTAGTGGTGGTGATGAGTTAAGGAAAGATAATTCATCCTTATCAACAAAATAAGAGCACTATGCCAATGTAGATATTGCAGTTGGTAAGAATTTACAGTTGGGTAAGGTATGCACTCTTTCACAAAAAGAAGCTTTCATTGAGTTATGTACAAGTGTTTTTGATGTAATTTAATGGAAATATAGTGATCTCAAGGTATTTTACCCAAGCTTAGCTCAACACAGCATTGAGTTAGAGGCTAAAACTAAATGAGTGAGACAAAGACAAAAGCCCATTAATCCTAAGGTTGAACCTTTGATGAGAGCTGAGATTTACATGCTCATAGAATTAGCTAATATATTTCCAATCAAGTACTAAAATTGGGTGGAAAATATTGTTCCGATATGGAAGAATAATGGTGAGATTAGATTATATGTTAAATTCCATGATCTGAATAGGGCTTCACTTATATATCACTATCCATTTCCATCAATGGAACATATTTTACAACTAGTTACAAGTTCAGAGAGGTTTTATTTGTTGAATGAATATAGTGGCTACAATTATATTTTGGTCAAGGAAGAGGAAAAATTTAAGATAACTTTCACAGCCATGTGGAGGACATTTGCATACAAAAAGATGCCCTTTGATTTATTTGATGTTGAAGCAACATTTTAGAGAGCCATGGATATAGCATTCCAAGGCCTTCTTAACAATTTTGTACTTGTTTATTTGGATGATATAATAGTGTTTTAAAATATTTAAAGTGATTAAATGTTTCATCTCAAGAAAGTGTTCAAATGGTGTAGGCAATTTGGGGTATCTATAAATCCCAAAAAGTGTGTCTTCTCGGTTCATGAAGGTAAGCTCCTTAGACATGTGGTTTAAAAGTATGGTTAAATCATAGATTTTGAAAGGTTATACTCCATTCTTCCACTCTCCTTTCTTAATCACAAAAAGGCTTTACAAAGCTTCTTAGGGAAAATCAATTTCATAAGGAGATATATCTTAGATTTTTCCATTTTAGCTAAGCCATTTATAGTCATGTTAAAGAAGAATCAAAGCTTCATCTAGTATAAAGAAATAATAAAGAGTTTTAAGGATATTAAGAAGGACATATCTAGTTCTCTTACACTTATAATTCTATATTTCACAAAAGATTTCATTTTGTATACATATGCTAGCATGGACACCATTTCAGACATTCTTATGCAACAAAATCATGAGGCTTTGGAGCAGCCAATATCCTTCTTTAGTCAAGGCTTGGAAGAGTATGAAACAAGGTATTTTTTTTTTTAAACCATGTAATTTTAGTTATAAAGTCTTTCAAAAAGTTTAGATACTTGTTTTTTAACAATAAAATACACCTAATGGTTTCTCATCTGAGAATCAAAGAGTTCCTTTTGAACAAAGATATAAATGAGAAGAGGGCTGGTTGGATAACCAAGGTAATGGAGTATGACGTGGAAATTAAGGTCACAAAACTAACTAGAGGAAAAGGAATTTGTGAGAATATAGCTCAAGACTTACAAGATACTAATGAGGTTGTTTTGGTGTTAAATGATGAAGAGGTTACAACTAATCATACCTCACCTTCCAACTAGTTTCATGACTTGGTAAGATATCTCCAAGATGGAATTTATCCCTCTCATCAAAGTGCTTCATAAATAAGATATTTTAGGCTGCAATAAATTCCATTTTTAATTATTGATGGTGTTTTGTTTAAGAAAGATATTAATAACATGTTGCTAAGATATATAGAGCCAAGCCAAACTCAAAGATTGCTTGAAATATTCCATGATGGACATGATGGAGGAAATTTTTATGAAATAAATATATCCCTTAAGATCATGAGAGGTGGGTATTATTGGCCTAGTATATTTAGTGATTGTCATGCATGGGTTAGGAAGTACAAATAGTGTGTTATGTTTGTAGGAGAAGTGAAACATGCAACCTTACCTCTTTAAATAATTACGGTGGATCAACACTTTGTCCAATGGGGATTGGAATTAATTGGTCTCATAAATCCTCCTTAAATTTCATGGCATAAATGGATTCTAACTGCGACAGATTACTTCACACATTGGATAGAAGTAGTGGCATTGAAAGAAGCAAATAAAACTAATGTTTTAGATTTCTATGAAGGTTTACTTACTAGATTTAGAGTTCCTTCAACAATTATTTATGATAATGTAATGGATTTTATGGGAACTAGGATTAGATAATGGGCTATCCAACATGGAATTTATCTTTAGCACTTCATCAAACTATTTTTCATAAGGTAATGGCCTTACTGATTCTAGAAATAATAACCTATTGAAGATCATAAGAAGGACTATTAAACACAATTAGAGGTAATGGCATCTCAATTTAAAGTCAGCTCTATGGGCTGATAGGTTCACCTACAAAAGATCAATAGCCAACTCTTCATACAAGCTAGTATATGGTAAGGAATAAAGGTTACCCATTTCTCTTGAATTTCCTACTTTACAACTAATGCATCAACTTGAGTTGTTGGAGAATGAGACCATGGAGATCATGTATGTTAAGCTTATGGAATTGGAAGAGATAATAAATCAGTCCATGCTAGCCATGAAAATTCATCAAGCACAAGTAAAGAGAAATTTTGACAAAGGAGCTTCTACACAAAGTTTTAAAGAGGGATATTTGGTCCTTAAGTGGGATGAAGATAGAGTTAAACCAGGAAGACACATAAAATTTGATTCCATTTGGAGTGGCCCATACATAATCTCCAACTGCAAATCCCACAATGCTTTCCAACTTTCAAAGATGGATGGTGAGGTGCTTCCAATCCCAATTAATGGGATATATTTAAAACATTGCTATTGAAGAGCTAGGTTCTTTGTACATAGTTAGTTTGTTTATTTTCCTCTAATTGTTATTTAATCACATTAGTTTAGTAATGTTTTGTTCTAAATAAGTGATTTATTGGCACATTTGTTTTATTTAGTTAGTTTTCCCTACTTTGTGTGTTTCCCTTCTTGTTTTGGAGGATGAAGGTTGTCTCATGTCAAGTCAAAAGAGAATTTGTAGTCATGGACCAAATTTGTCATTAATTTGTGAGTCAAAGAATCATGTGAATGGTCTAGTTCTTAAGCTTAGTAGGCATGCTTCCCAACTGATTCACCAAAATCATAGCAATTTTGCTTTGTCAAGGCCAAATTGGCACCCTTATTATTTTAAAATTTCCTTGGAATGGTCAACTTCCCCCATGTAGCTGGTCAGTTATGGTCCTATTAGCCCAAAGCCTAAAGTAAGAAGAAGTGGAGAACTTGATTAATCAAATTACAAGTTTATTTTCTTTTGGGACTCTTTTTTACCAAGTGTTCATTCTTTCAGAGTTTTTATTTTTGGGGTTTTTGTCTAAGTGTCGAGAATTGCTTTAGACATTTTGTCCAAAGCAATTTTCCCAAAGGATATCTTTCTGAAGGGATTGTTTCAAACATTTTGTTTGAAACAACTTTTTTGAAGGGCACTTCAATTTTTCCAAATAGTCCAGTTAGAAAATTATGAAGGAATTGGTCTTTCCAAAATTCCTAAAGGTATTTTTCTTAAAGAAATGGTCCTTTCCAACAAGCTGAAGTGCACTTTTCTTGACAAAAAGGTCACTTTCAAGAACCTTAAGGGTAACTTTCTCTTTCAAAAATGTCAGTTTCAAAAAATTTAAAGACCATTTTGAAAGTTTTAAAGGGTTCATTTACAAAATCCAAAGGTACTTTCCTTTCGGGAAGACCATTTTCAAAGAGGCTGAAGGGTTCTTTTTAAAAACGAAGGGTCATTTCAAGAAAGCTAAAGGGTATTTTCCTTTTGGAAAGGGGTCATTTCAAGGTTCTCAAAGGGAACTTTCAAGAATCCAAGGTACCATTTACAATTTTTTGAAAGGACATTTCAAACAAGCCAAGAAGACTTTACAAAAATCCTGAAGGAATTCTTTTAGAAAGATTGCCCAAATGATTTCTATGAGAGAAATTCCAAATTTGAAAGGTTCTTTTCTAAAATATGAAGGGTATTTTTCATGAGGAAATGATCCATTTCAAAAAGATGAAGGGTACTTTATTTTTGAAGAGGGAATTTTCAAGAAATCTGAAAGGCATTTTTAGGAAGGTCAAAGGGTATTATTGGAAAAGTGGCCCAAAACAAAGCTCTCAAAGACATGATTTCCTTTGGATATTTTGTCCATGGAAATTATTTAAGGTAGAAAGTCCATGTAAAATCCTAAAAGAAAAGTCCAAAAATAGATAAGCCACAAACAAATTGTCTGAAGGAAAATTTCATCTCAAAGTGCCTAAAGAAAAGTCTAAAGAGAAAAGTCATGGACAAATTGTCCATGGGAAAGGACCAAGAAAAAATCTGGAAGAAAAAAATCTCAAAAAAAAAGCAAAAAATCCAAAGAAAAGTTCTGAAGACCTTCCATGGAAAAGTAGTTGAACAAGCTAGAAAGAATTATAGATCAGATAATAGTCTAAAGGAATACATGCAAAAGCAAAGATATCGAGAGCAAAAGGATAAGGAATCTCAAGGAGCTAACATAGTATTTAAAATGATACATATCTGATCTTAACAAGGAATTTCATGCATGCTTCAATTTTCAAATCCCCTTTTCATGTAAGTGGAGTCCATTTAGATTTGATTGGTCTTGAGTTTGAGTTGATATTTTGTTAAAGTGTCACATCTATTCTAATTTATCTTGTTAATTGAAGTATTTCAAAAATTATAACTTGTTCAAACTAAAGTTATTCACCTAAGGATCGGTGTAGCATCATCTCATATAGGATGGAGTTACTTGGAGTTGACTAGAAAAGGCTTATCATGCATCTTCCTTATTTTCCATGCAAATAAAGACTTTCTTTTGTTTTAACTCAACTTCCAAACACATCAAGTGGAGTTTCTATTTGAATATTTGGCATAGCTTTCCATGCATGAAGGTGATTATTCCAAGATGGGCCCACCATCCTTTTCTAATGCTAAAGAGCTTTTTCATGCAAGACATAAGACAAAATTATATTTTTGAAGGTTTTGTTATCTTTTGATAGCTTAAGTTGGACTTATGTGATGTGGGAGTTGATATCCTACCCAATTTTCAAACTCCAATCTCTTGGATTTTATATGATTTTACTATATGAGTTGGCTTTTCAGCCATTTTGAAAGATCCCTCTCTTAAAAAAAACCAGACTCTATCAAGATTGAGTTTTTAACCATTTTAGATAAATAGAAGGACTATTTTTAGATTATAGGGAGATAGTATAGTGTATTTATTTTAGTGATTTGCATATGTGATATAATTTTCTTACTTGTCAAGTCCTAATTCTTACATAGTTACTAGTTGATCAGATTATGTAGGTCATGTTATATGTTTGATGTCCTTTCATTGAATTTATAATTAATGTAAGTGAATGGTTAGTACCTTGAATCATGCCTATTCCATCATTTCCATCAAGATTTGATCACCAAATAAAAACTATTTCTTGAAATACTGATACATAGGAGTCAATTAGAGTTGAAGATTCAATCTTTTCTTGTCTAATTAGTGTTTTAAAAGTTCAAATTAAGTGGATGAACCAAAATATAGGTGTTTCACCATCATTAAATAGGATTTCCATTTAATTTGCTTTCTTACCTTTTCCCTCTTCACTTTTATTAATAATTTGTAGTTTAGAGTAGGGATCCTAATTGATACACCAAAGTGAGCTAGCCCTTAGAATCTAGAGATTCAATCCACTGATTATGCCACCCATAGCCTAGAATTGTTTCCATGTGTTTAGTAGACTGTGAAGCCCTAAAACTACCTTCATAAGGGTGTGAGTATGATTGATAATAGACCTTAAAATAATGGTAAAGATACATTTACAAATAAGAAGATGTTTAAACAGGTATATGAACATCAACCTAGAGTTTTTTAATGCATTTACACTAGGGCAAGTAGTTTTAAGGAAGTGTTGGTAAGATTGAGACAATGTAATGCCAAACTAGAGCATAAGTTGACATGTGACTAGAAGCCAATAGAATACATTTGTAAAATGCACCATCTTTAATATAATTTTTTACCTTCTACCTCAAGACCACCTCAAAGATATTTTTAAGGAGAGGTGTCACCATCACAAGCACCCCCACATATAGTTCTTCCACCTCCTCAAGACCCTAGTAAGTAGCCATTGGAAGAAACACCAAGGGAGGGAACTTCATCTTTAGGTCTTCCCTAAAAACCTCCACCCTTGGTGTAGCATGTGGAAATGTTGGATCTTGAGCCATATGAGATAGTAGAGAAAGTATTCAAGGCTCTTGAAGAAATTTATGGGTCAGATAAGGAAGAAATAGAGGAAGAACTTGCTCCAAAAATAGGGCAACTTGAAGTCACCCCTGGATAATTGGAAGAGGATGAGAAGGATAATGGGAGGAAAATGAACTAGATTTAGCCACAACACCTAGCCAAATGAATATGGAGGCTAAGTTGGCCCTTGTCTCCACCAATTCCAAAAGGTCAAGGCTCCCCTTTGTGAACCCAACTTAAGAAATAAATTTATTTAGTGATGAATTCCCCATCTATGGGCCATTCATTCTTGATTGGTTCATCTATGAGAAGTTATAAAAGATTCTTATTAATGGCCCATTGATGGATATTAACTAAAAGTATCAACATTAATGAGGATCTCTATCCATGGATTATGGAAATGATGAAGGAACAAGAAGAGAGAAGAATAGTGGAAACAAAAGGAGCTGGTGAAAAGAGAATGGATGCTCTTATAGAATCTAATGGAACCAAAGTGGAAATACTGGAAGCCACCCAACTAACTAAGCATACCACTACCATTTTATTCAATCCAAATACCACAAGCTTGGATAAGATCACCACAAGGAAAGCTATGGTGGGTAATGAGGAGTTTCCCTTTCAAAAGGTGGAACCTTTCACAGGGCTAACTCTAAATGGAGAAAAAGTAATGGGAGAACATCCCATCCATTAAGAATATGTGGAGAGCCTAGTTGGATCCCAATTAGCATAGGAAATGGATATAATTAGAAGATTGAGGCAACAAATTTCCAAATTGAGGATGGACAAGCAAAACCTTGAGACCCAAGCCATCCTCTCTATTCCTGATGAAATGATAAAGATGCTTGGTGAATCCTTCTTTAACATACTTAAGGATTTAAAGGTGATGATGCCTTAATGCAACAATCTCAAATATCTAGGGATTTGATCATATAATGGTAGGCTTCAGAGGACTAAATTACTGAGTTCATCAATTTATAAAGAGATAGATCCCAAACATCAAGACTATTAGTCTAGGACACTTAAGTGTCATCCTAGGCATTATTGTTGACAAGGTGCATGAATTGAACACATGACACAATGATGTAAATGAGTTCCTAAGGGAAGATGAAGCTCTGATCAGTAGGATTGAGAAGCTTTTGGGGAAAATGTTGATAGAACCTTCACAACCCAATACTATGGGGTTGATTGATGATGAAGAGTTTAAACAAAGAGCCATTGCCAGCATTCAAGAGATAAAAGGGAAGAAACATGGAAAATATAAAAGTGATAAACATAGAGTAATGGATCTCATATTCAATTTAGGAGAGAGAATAGTAGATGCTCAAAGCATCAAGGAAGCCATGCTAAGGAATGCTAAAGAATTTAACAAATTGGCAGATCAAGAAAATGGATGTTTGATGAAGCCTATAGTAGATATTGAGATGATCGATGAATAACATACGAAGGCTAAGGACATCCTATAGAAATGATAACTAAGAGGCCCACCACCATCCCAATAGAATATTTTATACATTGTAATTCTCCATACATTTTGTAAAAATGGAATATTCTATTATATAGTTATATGTTATTTTGTTAGCATATATAGTTTAAAGTCAGTCCAACATAGAAGGTCATGTGTATAATAGAATTGTCACACAAGGATAGTTATCCTTAGTATAAACATATGTATCTTGAGAACTGACTAGTACACCACCTATGTTTTCTATAAATAGGTAGTGTTACCATTTTGTAAAGGGAGAGATTTTTGAGTAAAATTATACACTCACATCAGTTAATACAACTAAAGGAATTTTGTAAAGATTATCTATCTAGTTGTATTGATAATTGTAGCTTTTCTCTCAATTATTTGTCTATATCTTGAGTTTAAATAGTTTCTATAGTTCCTAAACTACATTTTCTCATTTATAGGGTTGCTAATATTTGCTATCCTAGGTTAGTTTAAAAGATATTGAGTTGCTTCACTTTAGTTTATCCTATATTAAATATGTGCATCAACTATTTAGATACAAAAATAAAATATTAAAAGTAAACCTGGTTCTTACTTATAATTTTAGTTCATCCTTAAAAATTGGCCTATTTTGTAATGAAAATTAAGATTTAGCTATTTTACATTATAAATTGGTTTAAATGCATGTTTAGGGAATTGAAAGTTTATCACAATGTTTGAGGTAAAGACTTGCAATCACACATTTTTCCTTTCTACCTTATCCTTTCTTTTTTTTTACAAAGACCTTCACTATAGCTTAAATTTCACTATAAATATCCATTTAGTTTAGTGTAACATCAACCTTTGACTAAGAATCTATTAACAAGGCTGAACTAAGGTGGCTTCCAACCACTAAATAATATAAAATTCTTGAACAGTCTAGTTTACACTGCTGCTATTTCACCATAGGCATCAAAATTACCAAATACTTACAACTCATGCCCTAAATTCTTAGAATTCTAAAATGAGTAGTTTTTTATAAACACTAAAACAACCTATGGTATATTTATAAGCATCAATAAGAGAAGCTCTGTTGGTGCTAGAAGGAGGGCCTTGATTCTAATTAGCCAAGAATTGGTGTCATCTTTATGCCTTTTGAGTATATCTTTGATCCCAAGTGTAAAGATTGGTAGTCTATGAGGTTTCTAACATATACTTATGATTTGATAAGGTAAATATCATAGTTCTTTGATAAATTATTGCTAATTCTAGTAAATATAGATTTGATTTTAAAGATATATAGCATTTGAAATTATAATGACTTATTTTGATCAAAGGTCAAGTGATCCCTTTTAAATTATGGTTCATTGTGAACTCAAACTTGGAAGGATAAATTATCTTTTTATAATAAGGTGCATCCTCTAGATACGTTTATAGAAATTTGATGTCCTTTATCATTTTTACGTATATCTTTATAGAATCAGTCTAGTGTGTCTGTCTAGTCCTTACTTCTTATAAAGATTAACTTGATACATCATATTTCAAATAGGATCTCAAATTTTCAAGCTGGAATTTCTTAGAATTCACACCAGATCATGCTTAAAAATAAGAGAGCCTTTACTTGAGATATAAAGTCATCAGAGAACTAGGTGTGATAAAGGTAGATGAATACTTCCCAAGTTTTTACCCACTTATCTTATTCAAGGGACCTTTGAATTGAGGCCCCATCCAGGTTATTGTCCCCAAAAATGTCAGCTCATTTTTGAGACAACATATGAAATTTTAAGGCAAAGCGAAGGAATTCCTTCAGACTTTTTGTCCAAAGGAAAAGAGCAGCAAAAGCCCACCGAGAAAATTAAAGCCCAAAGGCCATCCCAAGACCACCCGAAGGGTAGATAACCTTGCGGGAGGCTCTCACCAAGAAAGTGGACCATTTCTCAAGACCTTGAAAGGCAAGTTCCCTCTTGGAAAGATCAAACCTCAAAGTGTAGTAGAAGCCACCATGTGTTCCTTATAAAGTTGAAGCGAAAGCTACCAAGTGTCATCTACTAGGACACAATTTCTAGTAATTTCCAAAGTAGCATAACATGCCACATGTCATCTACAAAGATCAATGGAGGCTGCCAAGTGGCAACATCTGTAGGTTCTTCCTTTTATTGAGTAAGGACTGTGGTGGGTCTTAGGTGAGTGGCTAAAATTGAGTAGAATGCACCACGTGTCATCATCCATGTGAATATAAAAGAGTCCCAAATGTTTCTATAGTGTTTTTAGGAGCTCAATAGAAGATGCCATGTGTCATCTTCCATAGAACTCTTACAAGAAATCTAAAGCTTATATAAGTTAAGTGGATGCTATCACGTGTCCTCACCTATTTCACAGTGGAACATGACGCATGTCACTTGTTAAGATCAGTGGAAAGCAGCTAGAGTAAGCAAGAAAGACATGAAGGGATTACTAAGGAGGATGACAGGCTTGCAGCCATCAAATTTAGGGTAACCAAGTAGCCATTGGCTTTCAAATGATGATGGACTCAAAGATGTCAAATTTGTGGCAATGAAATAACTGTTGATCTTTGTAGACTTAACCACAAACCCCATGAACAAATTTAGCGACCAGCCAAAGAGATAGCCTAAGATCTTAGAGGGCATAGAAAAGTGAAAAATAAAGCCAAGAAAGGGGGAATGATGAAGAAAGATAAAAAATATCCATGCATGAGAGATGCTTCTAGAAGGTGAAGCAATCCACTAGGTGGAAATCAGAAAGAACAAATATTCAATGGCATAGCCTATTTTTCTACATTGAGTAGAGCAAACAGATGTGCACACATTAGGAAACACATTAAGTGGCCTATATTTAAGACCAATGCCCGATTCTAGCATGGCCTATGAACAGAATTTAAAATGTATTGAATGCATTGAATGCATCATAGGCCATCATTTTTGTGAAACAAAGTGCCCAAGTCTTTTTTGGAGCACTATATATAGGACTCTCTCTTATCATTTTAGAGGGATCTCTCTTAGTTATCAAAAATTAAACTCTACCTAAATTGAAAGGCATTATTGAGCCTTTGAGCTTAGATTGTTGATCATATTTTGTTATTTGAATAAGAAAACATGTGACTTTTCAGACTTTGTGCTAGAATAGCTTGGTTGTTAGGGAAATTGTTCTTATGTTTGTTTCCTTAATACATTTTTTTTCCATTTAATTAAATAAGCAGAATTAGTGAAAGAAATCAAGAAGGTGTCCTGGAGATGGTTGTGGAGAGACTTTATGCTGCCATAATTGTCTTTAGTTTGTCTATTTTCTATATCTATGTAAAGGATCTTGGGATGACTTTATGCCCTCATTATCCTTCATATTTCACTCTTTGGTAGTTGAGGTGGAGACTTTGTGTTATATTTCATCTTGTTGTGTTACTGTGCCCTATTATAGTTACTTGTCACTATCAAAAAGGTTCTTATTATCTGTTGAACAACACTTCTAAAAGAAGAGGAGTGCCTTCTGTCATTTCATCAAGATTTATCCTTTGATTGGTGAACATCATCTTTGAAAAAAGAGTGATGGATGGTGTTATCCTACCCTTGAGTGTTAATTTTAGCTTATTTATAATAGATTATCATATATATATATATATATATATATATATAGCCTCTTCATAATTATAAGGAACCTCCCTTTAATGAGAGGAGAGATTTGTCCCATTTTGATGTAGTAAACCTACACATTTGGCTGACCAATCTTCCTTGATGTGGTTGATCAGACCTATTTCACTTATCAGTACGCTGGTGACAAAATATTCACCCAAAAAAATTTGGCGACTCCACTAGGGATGAACACACAATTTGAAGCCTCAAGTTTTAGATTGAAGCAGTCCCTACCCTTATCCATTATATATTTTGGTGACTCTTTTCCATGTCTTATCCATTATCATTATAACCTTATCTATTTATTCCACTATGAAAGAACACGTAGTTTGAAGCCTCAAGCTTCAAGCTAAAGTAGTACCAGTTCTTTTCCATTTTTTATTTTTACACCCTGGTAGATCCATGATATATGTAAAGCCAAAGGGCTAAAGGTATTGTTGACCTTGCATTCAAGTTGGTACAACAAAGTAATTTCGATCTATTTTCTTCACTATATCACCTCTAATGAACTAGGATCTTTCCTCCTACTAAATTCAAGTCTCCCTTACAAGACAAAGCATCCATTTCTACTATTAACAAAAATTTGCCAATAATTACCCCTTTGAGATTTGTTATTTCACCTTTCCATAGTCATACAATGGCAATTCAAGGCTCCTGGGGTAACTCTTTTGGCCCACTTAATCTAAATCCACCCCTATATGAAATCCCACATAGTTTGAGGAAGAATTTCCCTAAATTCTATGGTGATGGGAAGGTTCATCTTGATGAACAAATTGAAGCCTTCAACATAGACTGCGGTGTGATAGGCATGGAATTTGAAGACGTGGCAGTCAGACTATTTGTGGAAACATTGCAAGGTGCTACTGCAAACTAGTTCTACCACCTATAGGGCTGATTAGTAACTGACTAGAACACACTCAAAGCCAAGTTCGAAGCAAGATTCAAGCCTGTAGAAGATGTGCATGCCCTACTGGCTCAACTCACACAAATGAAGAAGGAGCCTCATGAACCAATGAGATATTTCATAGCCAAGTTTGACAAGCTAAAGAACATGATTCCTATAATTGCTCGACCTATAGTTTAGAATCTCAAATGTCTCTTCATCAATTCTTAGCTACCTAAAGTGAGTTTTTGGCTGAGACATGTTGGCTAAATAGACCTTATTGTAGCTCAAGGTTTGGCCACTAAGGTGGAAGATGACCTTATCTTGGCAAGAAAGATAAGGAGAGATCCTAACAGAGGTAAATATTATTCACCTTTTGAATATCCATCTATAGGTACCACTGATCCAATGGTACAGAAGTTGGAAAATGAACTGCTAGCCTTGAAAAGACAAATGGCCCAAGGTATGTCTGCTCCTTTTTATCAAGATATGCCAAGGAGGACATTTTAGAACCAACCATATCAAGGCAATGCTGCCAGAAGTCAAGGACAGCCAAATCATCTTCCTCCCCCATAAGGGAAACTTACCATTGAAGCACCCCCAACCAATTCAGTAGTTGGATATCTTGAAATAGAATCTAATTTTCTTTCCAACCTGAATTAAACCAAGGAAATGATGTTGATCTCCTTGTAGAATAATAAGAAGAATCAACTGGTGACTCCAACATTAGTTTCCTAAATTACAAGGATGAACCCAAAAGTGAAGGTGAAATAGCTGAGGGATCATATGATATGTTTACCCAATCCAAGAACCAATCAGCCCAACAAGCTGATAAAGAGAAGACAAAGGAGAAACCTCAACTAGAAATTTTAATTGCTAAGTGTGGAACCACTCTGCCTTTCTAGCGAAAGGACCCAGTGATTGCCAAAAAGGTAAGTACATCAAACATCTTTGCACCTTCTACTTTAAATCTATAGACCAGTCCTCCCCCTTATAAAAATTAGAAGGATGAACTACCTTCCCCTATTCCTAATTCATTTTATACATTTGACATAATTGACCATGTCAAGAAAACCAAAATTCAAATGTCTAAATTTGAATTCCTACAAACCAACCCTAAGCAGTTGGATAGGTTAGTTCAGTGTGTGAAGAATAGAGTTGTCCCTATAAGACAAGATGTTAAGACGGTAACTCATGATCCCCCAAGGAAAATGCCCATCCCAAACAATCTTGTCATTACTCCTCCTACTGCTTTTGGGAAAATAGAGCCTTTCTACATTTCCCTATTAATAAATGGTCACAAACTGAGTAATTGCATAATAGACTCGGTGCATCTGATAATGTCATGCCTACCAAAGTGGTAGAATCTCTTGGTCTCACACTAACCAAGACATTTGGGAGATGCTTCTCCATGGATAATAAACAAGTACCTCTACTAGGACAAATCAAAGATGCCCAATTTGCATTTGTAGCATTCCCAGATAAAAGAATCAAGATGACAATCCTGGTGGCTGATGTTCTAGCCTCATACGACATTCTTCTCGAATGAAATTTCTGCAAAGATGTTGGTGGAGAATTAAACATGGATCTATCTGAGGAAAGGATCCCTATCAAAGGCATCATGCAGAGATTGCTTCCTGAAAAGGAAGAAAAATATGTTGTCACTCAGACATCAGCCCCTGAAGCCCAAATTTTGTTCAAGTCTTCAGGTATGGGTAATTATTTTTTGACTATAAAAGATACTCATGTTTCCACTAATGAAACTTCTTAAAACAACAATCTAAGAATTGGTTCAGATAGAAAAATAGGAGACATGATAGAGTGCAATGCAAACATAGAAGAATTCCACCTTTCAAGCAAAGCAAAATCTGAGAAAGGACCAGTTTCAATTAAGTTATGGATGCTGGAATTTGATGGCAGTTGTTCCTTTACTGGTTTAGGGGCTGGGATTGTGTTGATATCTCCTCAAGGAGATATTTTTCCTTCTTCATATAAGTTGCAATTCAGTAATACTAACAACACTGCTAAATATGAATCTCTTCTACTGGGATTGAAAGCCCCTAAAGATAAAGGCATCAAAGCTCCTTCATGCCAAAAGAGATTATGAGTTGGTGGTTTTTCAGGTGAGAAAATTGTATCAAACCAAAAATGAGAGATTGCGCCATTACCGCAATCTAATCTAGGATCAAATTGAAAGCTTTGATGCTTTTAACATCTCTTCCATACCCAGGAAATTCAATGACTGAGTTAATGCACTAGCTGTTTCAACAACTCTCTTAGTCCCTCACCTAGACTTCATAAGAGAAAAATACACCATCGATCTAGTCTTTTTACCAAGCGTACCTAATAATGCTAGTCATTGGTAGGTGTTTAACAATGACAACCAAATCATCACCTTTCTAGAATAAAGTGACAACTTCAAATAGTTTCACTTTGAAGGTAGTAAACCTTAGAAGCTTGAATCAGTCCATGAATCAAACTTAGACATAGGTGAAGAATTCTTGTAGCTAAAAGGGAATAAAATTCCCAAAGGACTGGTTTCTCTTAAAAAAATATTTGACAAGCACAACAGGTTTATCAAACATCAACAAATAGATTCAAGCTCCTCTCAGGGGTTTGATCAGATAAATTTAGGTACCAAGGAAGATCCCAAAATGGTAAATATTGGCCAATGCTACACTCCTGAGGAGAGATTCAAATTCACTACTCTACTCTGCCAATACATGGATGTCCTAGCATACTCCTATGATGATCTGAAGTCACTCAGACCTAAGGAAATTCTCCATGAAATTCCTCTCAAGGATGATTCAGTGCCTTATAAGTAGAAATCTCAGTAGTATAATCCAAAGATATTAGGTACTATTCTGTCTAAGATATAGAAAATGTTGAATGCTAGGATAATTTTCCCAATCCATCATTCCATATGGATTGCCAACATAGTCCCTATGAAGAAGAAGAATGGAAAAATTCACATTTGTGTGGATTTTAGGAATCTAAATCAATCATCTTTAAAGGATAACTATCCTTTGCCCATCATGGATCAAGTACTTTAGACAGTGACCGGCTCAGAGATGTTATCAATGCTAGATGGCTTCTTGGGATACAATCAAATTAAAGTTAGTGAAGCAGACTAACACAAGACTACCTTCACCACACCTTGGGGCATGTTTGCATATAGAAGTATGCCTTTTGGCTTAATAAATGCTAGTGCTACCTTTCAGAGAGAAATAAACCTTGCTTTCAAGGATAAGATGGGTAAGGTCATTGTAGTTTATCTTGATGACTTGACCATCTTTTTCTAAGCATCGCTCGGATCATATATGCCATTTACAACAAGTGCTAGAATGCTATCACCAGAATGGCATTTCCTTAAACCCCAAAAAGTTAATTTTTGGAGTAAAAGAGGGGAAACTTCTCAAACACATTGTGTCCAAAGGAGACATAAAGATTGACTCAAATAGAGTCAAGTCTATCTAAGAGCTTACCTTGCCTACAAGTAATGTTGTTGTTCATTCTTTCTTCTGAAAGGTGAATTTTTTATGAAGATTCATTCTTGAGTTTGTTGAGAAGACTCGTCATATTGTGAAAATGATGAAGGGAAAGGCCACCTTTAGCTGGAATGAAGAATCCAAGTTAGCATTTGAGTATATCAAGACTACCATTACCCATGCCCCAATTCTAGTTTGTCTAAACTTCAACAAAGAGTTCATCATATACAGTTATGCTTTTGAACACACACTTTCAGCAATTCTGGTTCAATATAATAAATAAGGTATGGAATCTCTCATATTTTTCATGATCTACCCTCTCAAATCTAATGAGCTAAAGTACTCAAACATGGAGAAACATGCTTATGCAGTGGTGAAGGTAGTCAAGCATTTCTTCTTCTACATCTTGAATTCTCACACTACTGCCTTGGTTTCTGATACCATGGTCAAATCCATACTAACTCAGTAAGAGTTTGGAACAACAAGAGGAAATTGGATTGCAAAGATCTAAGAGTTTGATCTAGTCATCAAGCCAATAAAGCTAGTATGAGGAAAAGGCCTATGCCAATTAATTGTTGATAACAAGTCAGAAGGAATAGAGCATGAAGAATCAAAAGAAGAAGACATGCCAAAAGTCCTCTTTGTCTCCACCATGAATGAGTGGTATTTAGGTATAGCTCATTTCATTACTTATGGTGAATGTCCTACTCACCTATCTTATAAATAAAGTAGGACTATCAAGTTTAAAGCTACCAATTTCATCCTTTGGGACAACGGTCTGTATAAGAGAAGCCTTGATGGAGTGTTCTTTCACTATGTGGATAGAGAACAACAGAGCAAACTTCTAGAATCATTCCATAATCTGGCCTATGGAAGACATTTTTCTGCTCCTGTAACTGCCCACAAGATTCTTAGAGCCAGGTATTACTAGCCAACTTTGTTTCAAGATGCATACAAATGGGTAAGGAAATGTGAACTATGCCAGCAGTTTGTTGGAAGGCCCAAGTTAGCCACCCTACCTCTCAAGCCAGTGGTCATAAAAGAACCATTCTAGTAATGGGGAATTGATTTTATTGGTGCTATAAACCCATCTTCAAGTGCTAGACATGATTATGTATTTATAACAACATACGACTTCACTAAGTGGGTGGAAGCAATTCCAACCAAACATGCTACTTCAGAAGTAGTGTGTAGTTTCCTCAAGGAGAATATCATTTCCAAGTTTGGGGTCCTAACTAGGATTGTCACTGATAATGCATCTTGTTTCACTTCCTAGGAGATCACTCAATTTTATTTCTACTATGAGATTACACTCTCCCACTCTTTTGATTACTTTCCACAAGGGAATGGACAAGGTAAATCAAACAATAAGAACTTGGTGACTATCATCAAGAAGCTGGTGGATGACAACCAAAAGACATGGCATAAAGCATTGGTTGATGCTTTGTGGGCAAATAGAATTACTCCAAAAAGGGTAATTGGTATGTCTCCTTTCCAACTTCTTTATGGACTCAATGTTGAGATACCAATCACCCTAGAATTGCCAGCATTGAAATTGGCTAAGGCAATTAAGGATCAAACTTATGAAAGCTCCATTGATAAGAGAATCATGTGCTTGACTAAGCTAGAAGAGTAGAGAAATATAGTGGTGGATTGAATTGATGCCTATCAAAGTCTAGTGAACAAGATCTTTGACCAAAGAGCAAAGAACCATGATTTCCAAATTGGATATCAAGTCCTACTGTGAGACAAGAGAAGAGAACCAAAGGGGATGCATGGGAAATTTGATTTCCTATGGAGAGGCCCATTCACTATCCATGATATCAAAGATGAGAATAGTTTCTTGTTGAAGTAACAAGATGGCACACTCTTTTCTTTCCCTCACAATGGGCAGCATCTGAAGCCCTTCAATCCGTGAAGTATCAGATAAGATCAGCTTATACATATGTATATTTGTATAGTCTTTAGTTCTATTTTTGTGCTTGCATTTTTTTTTGTCACCTTTATTTTTGGGTAGCATGACTCCATGGCCCAATGGCATGCTTCAAGGTACTAGAGATTATGGTTTCTACTCTCCTCAGTTGTTCCAAGTTTTCAACTGAAGGAAGTTCCCCAACTAGAGCCAACTTTTATCCCTAAAAATGTCAGCTCATTTTCGAGACAACATATGAACTTTTCTAGTTCAATAGAACAAAATCCTCTCTTCCCTTTTTAAAAAATTATTCTGAGCATTCAAATTCTTTATTTTTCAAGATTTTTCAAAGTTCTATAGACTCTGTAGGCTTAAATCTATGAACTCTGCAAATATGTTTCTATAGACTCAACATGCTTGAAATTAGAAGGTTCAACAAGTTCAAAGGCTTCTACAGGTGAGTTTAATCAAGAGAATAAGTTTCCAACACTTAGTCATTTCCAAGATCGGTTCAATCCCTTGGTTTAGCCAAAAGAGTTCATCGGCAAGATTCTATGCAGTGTTTGAACCATTGAACTGTTGAACTTTGAACCCAAAAAGGTTCAAGGGTTCAATGGGTTCAAAGGTTCAACATCATCAATAAGAGTTAAGTACATTTGTTAAATGGGTTCAAAGGTTCAATGTCATCAGTAAGAGTTAAGTGCATTTTTCAAGGTTCAAAATTTAACTACTTATAGGTTTAATGGCTTCAAAACACTTATCAAAGAGAAGAAGGCTTGAACCATTGAAATGTTGAACCTATTGATGTAGTGGATTGCACCCAGGGCAAGGAGGTTGAACTCATGCCTTCCACATGTAACAATGGAAACCCCCATCTCACCTATGGGACCAGTGAAGATGGAGGGGAGAGTCTCTAGGTAAGGGCTAGCTCCCTTTGATGCATTTGTTTTGTTCCAGTAAGTGCTAACATATATATATATATATATATATATATATATATATATATATAATGGGGGGGTGAAAAGGTAGAAAGATTGTAGGAAAACAAACTACTCTAAAGGAGGTGATGCACCAAAATGATCTGACCTTCTCACACTCATACTTAAAATTATACAAACACATACATACACTTCAAACTGGCAGAAGGACCAGGCTACAAGAGCTTGGTAGGGAGGCTTTAATGGAAAATACAAACAATAGAGATTCACCAAAGTTGTTGTGAAAGGCACACTATATAGTAATTTCTTCTATTTTTTCACTTCTAAATATAGCTCTCCTTGTTAGTTACAAAACTGGCAACTTATAGACACCAGATATGTTGGTATTAAACTTGTGGAAGCATCAAGAAGCAATGACTAAACACAAACTAACACTATGACATATACAGAAATATCTAACCAGGATAGAGGTAAAAAATGTGTTTATTGATTCAGGTGAAATTTTACTAGGGTTTATGCCTTACAATGTGGAAGATCCTTTCTCAAATGACAAGTCCTCAATATATAGGATGAGAAAGGAGGCCTTTTGGCACCCTTTTTACAAGTGACCCATGTGCCTTACGAGCATTGAGAAGAGCAGGCCACTTAAACATAAATGTTGTGTCAGCCTTGGCTCTGACTTCAGGCATTTTTTAACATGGCCATGCCATTTCCCCATTAATCAAGACTGCTCCTTAAAGGCACCTATGTAGTTTGTCTGCTCATAAATGTGAAATGAAGAGAAATGGGTCACATAGTTGGCCATTTTCACCTTCTAATGGTCAATTTGTAGACATTATTTCACCTGCTAGAGTAACTTCTTGAATTGGTGCCTCCCTTCACCACTTGAACTATCTACCTGGTCCATGCTCTTGGTGCTTTTATCTTTTCCCTACCTTGTCTCTTTTAGCTCCTTCGGCCCTTGGGGCTATCTCTGGGCAAGTCGCTGCATTGATTGGGATCCTTTCATGGTTGGTGCTTGGGTATTTAAAAAACCAATGGCCTTTTTACTAGCCTAAATTTGATGTTCATGCACCCGTCATCGCTTGAAAACCAATGGCTAGTTCTCCCTCTTAAAGTTGACAGCTTCTAGGATGTCACCATCCTTGGTTATTTCCTTCAGGTTTTCCTACTTAGCACCTTCCCAAAGGGAAGGTGACCCTTCAGCCTTTGGAATGTGCCCCTTTATTTTGGTCAAGAGTCCCTTGCAAGGGCATCTACCCTTCAGGGTCATTTAGCTCTTTGGCGGGTCTTTGCATGGTTTCCCTAAGATTTTTTTCTTTGGAACCTTTTCCCATGGACAAGAAGTCTATAGGAATTGGCCACCTCCAAATTTCTATGTCTTTTAGTCTTCTCTTTAGTCTTTCGAGTAGCCCCTCCAAATTTTGTGGGCTTTCCTCATTTATGGTCTCTTTGAAGTGCCTTTGCCCTTCGCAAGGGCTTATTAAACTTGGAATACCCTCTATAAGGGCTCCTTCCCTTCAGCTTTGGGAGCACCTCATTGAACCAACCCTTTGAACCAATCACGTTGAACCAAAGTGTTGAACCAGTTCAATGGTTCAACGCTACGTACCAAGCTGGTTGGATCAAAGGTAGTTGAACCATTTGCTTTGAACCACTTGCTTTGAACTACTTGCTTAAACCAATCCATTGAACCATTTGATTAAACTAGTTTAATGGTTCAATGCTATGTGCTAATGAACTCGCTAAAGGACTATATACTGAAACAAGTGATGAACCATTTATTTGAACCTGTCAAATTGTTAAGCTGAAGTGCCAAGGCATTAAACCAACGTGTTGAACCAACCCATTGAATCGGTTCAGTGGTTCAAGCAACTGTTGAGCCAAGATCATTGAAATTTTTTCTAAACCAAGCGATGAACTTAAAGATTAAACCAAGGCTTAAGAATGAGGAGATGAACTTGAAATGATGGGCCAAGGCTTGAACCAAGATTGGTTAAACTGTTGATTGAACTAGTCTATTGAATTGAAGCATTGAATCAGTTCAACAGTTTAACACCACACATTGAGCCAAGTCCTTAAACTAAATGTTGAACCTGAAGCTGATTAAACCTTTTATTGAACTTTTCTAATGAACTAAGCACTAAACTTAGCTGATTGAACCAAAGTCGAAGAACTTGAAGATTGAACCCAGGCTTTGAACCAAAGAGATCGTTCAATGGTTTGAAGATGCCAACCTCCCTTGTAAATTTTCTTCAGACAAAGGCCCAAAAGAACCTTGTAAACCTTAGCACTTTCTGAACTGATTCTTCATTCATCAAGGATTACACCCGTTGAGTCCGTAGATACACTTGTGAAGTCCGTAGAAACCTGTAGAGTCCATAGAAACCTATAGAATCCATAGAAAACCAAGATCTACAGAGTCTATAGAAATGGACTTGTAGAGTCTGTAGAAATTCCTAGACTTGTGAAAAAATAAAAAAATGAATTGGCCTTGAATAGCAGGGGAAGAAGGGGACTATTTTTTTGCCCTGTTGGGAAAAAAAATGGTCAACAAATTGGCGACTCTCAGGGGAAGCATGCTTGTTATGCTTAGAAGTTAATTGACTTAAAAATCCATTAGGCATGGGGTTAGATTATAACTTAAAGATCAATAATAGCTCTGATAAATCTAGAACGAAACATGCAAATTTACCTCAAAAGGGGAAATAAAAACACACACAAGGCTAAGAAAACTACTAACATGTGCAAAAAGCACTTAGGGAAAGCAGGAGAAAAAACAAGGGAAAATATATACATGATGAAAAGAGACTCAGTGGTAGTGCTTTAGATGTATCCCATTAACTAGGATATATAGTTCTTCACCATCTAACCTAGAGAGTTGGAATGCATTATGCTGCTTGCACTGAGTGATTATGTATGGGCCACTCCATAGAGCATCAAACCTTGCATGATTTATAGGCTTAACTCGATCTTCATCCCATTTCAAGACAATGTCTCCTTCAGAGAAACCTTTTGACAAAGATTTATTATCAAAGTCTCTTCACTTGCTGTTGGCAGCTAGTCATGGAAGCCATAGCATGGTCCCTTGCCTCTTAGAGTTTTATCAACTCGTATAATCTAACCTCCATACTAGTTCCTTCTTCTAATTGCAGTTGGTGAGTGAGGTCTATGGCTGGCAATTCAAGTGAAATGGGGAGCCTAGCTTCCCTTCCATAGATGAGCATGTATGGCGAGTTGCCAATTGCCCTCTTTGGGGTGACCCTATTTGCCCATAGGGCTATTTTCAGCTTGGCATGCCAAGTCCTTTGATTTTCTTCCATGGTCCTCTTGATGATTCTGATCAAGTTCTTGTTGGTGGACTCAGCCAGCCCAATCCCTTGTGGGTAATAATTAGATGAAGTGCTGAGATATATACCATATTTCAATGCCCATTCACTTGTTTTGGTTCCCAAGAAAGCTAATGCATTATCTTAGATTATGGTTATTTGAACCCCAAACCTTGCCACTAGGTCCTCATAAAACTCCAGGACCACACTTTCATTTGCCTCCTTCAGAGCAACAGCCTCTACCCACCTTGTGAAATAGTCCATGGCGGTCAGGACCCACTTGTGTCCAGCACTGGAGGGAGGGTTAATCATCCTTATGAAGTCCAAGCCCCACTGCATGAATGGCTGCTCCACCTGAATAGGCTATAGGGGCATGACAGCCAACCATTGATTCCCATCAAAAAGTGTACACTTTTGGCACTTTCTTACCCAGGCATGGGTGTCCTTAAAAAGAGTAAGATAGAAATAACCAACTCTCATTATCCTTGCTACAATGGCCCTAGGAGAAAAATGACCACCCACTGGCCCATCATGGAACTTAGACAACACCTTGTCAGCCTGATTTGAGTCTATGCATCTTAGAAGGACCCCTGAGAGATCCTTCCTAAACAATACTCCATTAACCAGAACATAAGGGAGAGACTATAGCCTAATGTACCTTCTTTTGGTCTTATCAAGACCTTGTGGGCACTCACTAGTGAGAAGGAAATGCCTCAGGTCTGATGTCCAATCCTTCATGATAGTTGGTTTTTCTACTATAGCTGCATCGTGAATTAGTAAGCTGTCTTCCCTTTTTTGCCTGAAGTCAGTAGCAAGGTGTTCATACAGGCCTCTTCCCCTCACCAACTTGGTGATCTTGATGTCTACGTCATTATCCATTAACTTGGTGATCCACCCCACTCTTTTCTCATTTAGGTCTCAATTGGTCAAGAAATCCTTGATGGTAGGATGTGGAACCATGAGGTGAATCTTGCTATTGGACAGCATATGCCTGAATTTCTTTAGGCTCTATACTACTGTGAGGAATTGCTTCTCTACATAAGTGTATCTGACTTCAAAATCCTCTAACCCCTAGCTAAAAAAACCAAGTGGTTGCTTAAGGTCATCACCATTTGCTTGGGTAAGCATGGCAGAGATTACCTCTTCATTACCAAAAGTATAGAGGTTGAAGTCTTTATTAAAGTCGGGGCTGATCAAAGTAGGAGCCTAAGTTATGGCATGTTTGACAGATTCAAAGCTGTCCTTCCTTTGTGTTGTCCACTTGAACTCCTCACCCTTCCTTAGCATAGAGGTCAGTGGCTTGACTATCTTTTTAAAATTTGGGATGAATCTCTAAATGAAATTTATCCTGCTAAAGAATCTCTGCAAGCCTTTCTTGTGCTTAGGTAGGGACATCTCCAGGATAGAATGAACTCTCTCAAGGTCAATGGATAAGCCCTCTTGGACACAATGTGGCTGAGGAGTTTCCCCTTATGAATAGAAAACATGCATTTCTTTGGGTTAAGAGAGATGCTAAACTCCCTACACCTTTCAAAAATCTGCCTGAGGTGTTTTATGTGTTGGCTCGCTTCCTTGGAGAATATCGTCACATCATCAAGGTATACTAGCACATTGTTGTTTATCAATCCTTGAAAATCCATGTCTATGGCTCACTAAAAGGTAGCACCAGCATTAGATAGCCTGAATGGCATCTTCTTGTAGGAAAATGTTCCCCATTTAGTAGTGAAGGCTATTTTGTGCTAGTCACAGCCTTGCACTAGAATCTGATTATATCCTGAATATCCATCTAGGAGGGAGAAACATTCACTACCTATTACCTTTTGAAGGATCTACTCCATGCTTGGGAGGGGATAATGGTCTTTTAAAGAGACTTTATTAAGGTCTCTTAAATTGACACATAGCCTAATCTCCCCATTCATCTTTAGAACAAGAACAAGATTGGCCAGCTAGGAGGAATGGTTGATTGGAAATATAATCCTAGACTCAATCAATTTGGCTAGTTCCTTCTGCATGAGAGGCTCAATCATTAGTTCGACAGGTCTCTACTTCTGCGTGATTAGCCTAGTGCCTTTTTCTAATTTGATGGTGTGTTGGGGGAGTCTTGGGTCGAAACCCTTTAAATCACTATAATCCTAAGTGAAAACATTATCAAACTCCTGACACAACAAAATGAAAGTCTACCTTTCTTGTACCGTGTAGACTTTTCCAAGCGCAAGCAACTTATCCTTAAAGATCTCAACCTTTTCATAATTTTCATCCTTAGTTGTGATGCATGCCTTGTCACTTCTCAATTGGTCATCTCCATTGAAGATGCTCTCAAGAGTGACCAAACCTTTAGGGATCTTATTGTTCTTCAATTAAATAATCTGGTTGCCATATTGTTGTTACAGCTTTGCTTGGTTCTTTGTAGCAAACTCACATTATTCTTGTAGGAAGAATATTATTTATTGGTCATTTTTGAAGACCTACTAGTTTGTAATGTTTTTGGGGATAGAGGGCCGGACTATCACCTTCAAGTAGTGTGAATTGCAGTCTCAACTTATCTCCCTAGAAACATCAAACTAAGCACCAATTACTGCTAGCCTATCTACTTGTTTGTTCTGCTCTCTGGGAATGGATGCAATATTGAAAGCGAGGAAAAATTATACCAAGTCCTAGACCCTATGCTTGTAGGACTTTAGCAAGGAATTTTTGGTTAGATTTTAGCCTTTCACCTGATTTACAATTAGCTCACTGTCTCCCAAAACTTATAACTCCCTGATCCCTCTTTTCCTTGCCCATTCCAGACCATGGATAAGGGACTCATATTCTACAACATTGATTGTGCAATAAAATTAGAAATGGAAAGTTTGAAGTATCTCTCCTTTGAGGGGGAGACTAACATCACTCCACCACCAACTCCCAACCTACTTCTGGAACTGTCAAAGTAGAGCTGCCATAGACCTAGGTCTTCTTGGCTTGCCTTCATTACATTTGGTATGAAGGTACCCTCTTTGTGCATATAGTAGACTCAAAGGCCTACCTCTTCTATGAACTTTTAAGGGTCATGCTTGAAGTTATCAATTTCCCACTCATCCAAGAGTAGGTCAGCAACTCCTTTAAGAGCAGAGGATGGAGATTGGTCTATTTGAGGCTCTTCTAGGTCGATAATGGTGTAGATGACATTCGCTACCTTGAGTGAATATGATTCTAAATGGTACTTGTAGAGTGGATTAGATTCAATATTTACCTTGGTCCTGTACTTGGTTTTAAAAACTAGATAGGACCAGTTCACTGCTAGATAGCCACCTATCTTGGAAGTGAAGTCCTTGGATAAGCAAATTGTGAAATAAGGAGGCACATCTTCCACTACTATATCATGGGGAACTAAGAAAGTCAGGCAAGCATGTAATGTAAAGTTTAAACCCTTAATTATCCCAACTATTTTTGTAGGTGTCCCATCTAGCTATAGGACTCCCTTATTCATCTCTTCATATTTCAGTCCCATCTTGTCAACTATGCACTTGGGCATCACTAAGGTACTAGCCCCACTGTCAATGATGTAGTTGTGCACCAAGAAATCTCCTATGACTAAGGACACATAAGAAGGGGGAATTTTTTCTTCTTTCTTGACTTGACCTGAAGAGGAAGTTTATCCATTCATCATCAAGACATTATCAGTCCTTGTTGGGATAGCTTAGTGATCCAGCTCATGTAATTCCCTTTGTAGCATGTCTTTTTGCCCTAGTAGAGACAATGAATCCCATAAGGAGATGTTCATATGTATATTCTTCATCTGGTCCACCACATTGACTTGAGGACTACCTCCCTTCAAGCTTTCTTTGGGGATAATTCTAACTTGAGGTGTAGGCTGAGGGGCTGAAGGTACAAAAGGCAGTCTGAAGTTTGGGACCTTTTGATTTGAGTGTGATGGAGAAGGTGCTACTACCATTTGGGTAGTAACCTGGGCTTTTCCCATTACCCTCCTCTTGAATCTGATGTTGGATACAACACAATCAACCTAATTGTCTACAGCACCCACATAATTGATTGCATAAAACTCACCTTCTAGGTGGTTCATAAGAGTAGAGTCAGGTTGACTCTAACTGTTGCTTGTGCTAGGTTGCATTGGAACCTCGAAGACTTAGGGGTGAGAAACTACCTGATTGTCTACATTTAGGTAATAACCCATCATCTCATTTGTATAAATGACTTGCTCCTGACCATATCCCATGGTTGAACAACTTGGCTACTCCTGCACCAAGTTGTTCTGAATGGGCACCATGACCTTAGATGATGAAGGGGGGCTTGGGTTGTAGCCTTGAAACGGTCTGGTCTGAGTAAGCTGACCTTGTCCTTGATTTTAGTTTTGGAAAGGGGGTCTAGGGGCTTGACCATAATGATGGTATCCCTGATTTGGTCTATTGCTTTGAGCTTGTTGCCTTTAAGAGCTAAAAGTTCATTTGACATACTCTGCAACAGATTCTTAACTTCATGAAGCTCATTGGTTGGAGTAGTAGCTAGTTTCTCTATGCTAGGCAAAGGAGCTAATGTGGGAGAAATGACCTGAATTAGAGGTAGCATTTTTTGGAATAGTGGCATGTGAGGTCTAGGGGCTATTTTCTCAGCTTGTACTAAGCAAGTTTTAGTTGTTATGGCTACGTCATAGGCAACAGGCAGCACATGCCCTCCCATGGATTGTATCATCACAACAATATCACTATTCAATGCTTTCAAATAATAAAAGAGAGCATAGCTAGCAGTCTATCTTAACAGAATGGGGATTCTATCTTAAGTCTTCTAAAATTGCATGTTAAAATTTTGCATATATTAATGTGGGGTTCTTTTTATGGTCGTCAGTTGCTCAGCAAGCGAGAGGTCATTGCTCTTTTTGCCAAAATAGTCTATCAACTGAGTACCCAATTCAGTCTAGGAATGGATTGAATTTACAGGTAAGGTCTCGTACCAGTCAAGAGCTTTGCCCTTGAGAGATAATGCCAACAATCTCATGACAATATTTTCCTCTGTGACATTGTGAATATTATAGAGGTTAGCAATATTCCTAATGTGCTTAACGACTATAATGGGCCCCTCTCCATCAAAATAAGGCACATTTTTAAGGGATTCTCTAAAATTGGGTCATAATGTGGGAGATTTAACGGGCTCTGACCATGAAAAGCTGTAAAGGGCAATGCCATAGCTGGGATGGGATGTAACTATGAATTTGTTGTGTATGCATCCCTTACAATAGGTCTGGGAGGGTGGTTTGTTGAATAAGGATGGGTCTTCTAAAACCTCAGTCTTTTTGCTGAGTTCAAAGGCAACTCAACAAAATTGAATGGGACACCCTTAAAAGCAGACCGTGTGGTGACTTTAGGCATAGGAAGTTAAAATTGGTCTTTGATTGGAAAACTAAAACTCTTACCAGTGGATTCACTAGATGCTGAAAATATTTGATTTGTTATAACAGGACCAGCATCAATCCTAAAACCTTACTGAGTGTAAGACTAGGCCCTACCGGGCGTGCCAAAAACTATTGACCAATGGATTGCACCTGAGGCAAGGAAGTTGAACTCCTACCTTCCACATGCAATAATAGAAACCCCTCTCACCTGTGGGACTAAAAAAGCTAGAGGGGAGAGTCTTTAAGTAAGGGCTAGCTCCCTTTGATGCATATGATTTATTCTAATAAGTGCTAACATATATATATATATATATATATATATATATATATATATATATATAATGGGGGGGGTGAAAAGGGAGAAAGATTGCAGGAAAACAAACTACTCTAAAGGAGGTGATGCACCAAAATGATCTGATCTTCTCACACTCATGCTTAAAATCAGACAAACACATACATACACTTCAAACTGGCAAAAGGATTAGGCTGCAAGAGCTTGGCAAGGAGGCTTTAATGGAAAATATAGAAAATAGAGATTCACCAAAGGTGCTGTGAAAGGCACACTATATAGTAATTTCTTCTACTTTTTCACTTACAAATATAGCTCTCCTTGTTAGATGCAGAAATGGCAACTTATAAACACCAGATATGTTGGTATTAAACCCATGGAAGCATCAAGAATTAATGACTAAACACAAACTAACACTCAGACATACACAGAGATATCTAACCAAGATATAGGTAAACAATGTGTTTATTGATTCAAGTGAAATTTTGCTAGGGCTTATGCCTTACAAATGTGGAAGATCCTTTCTCAAATGACAAGTCCTTAATATATAGGAAAAGAAAGGATGCCTTTTGGCACCCTTTTTAGAAGTGACCCATGTGCCTTATGAGCATTGGGAAGAGTAGGCCACTTAAACATAAATGATGTGTCGACCCTGGCTCTAACTTTAGGAATTTTTTGACATGGTTGCACCATTTCCCCATTAACTGAAACTACTCCTTGAAGGCACCTACGTAGTTTGTCTACTCATAAATATGAAATAAAGAAAAATGGGTCACACAGTTGGTCATTTGCACCTTTTAATGGTCAATTCATAGACATTGTTTCACCTACTAGAGTAACTTCTTCAATTGGCACCTCGCTTCACCACTTAAACTATCTGCCTATTCCATGCTCTTGGCACTTTTGTCTTTTCCCTACCTTGTCTCTTCTAGCTTGTTTGACCCTCAGGGCTTTCTTTGGGCAGGTCGCTGCATTGCTTGGGATCCTTTCATGGTTGGCGCTTGGGTATTTAAAAAACTAACAGCCTTTTTACTGGCTTAAATTTGACATTCACACACCCATCATCACTTGAAAACCAACAAATAGTTCACCCTCTTAAATTTGACAGCTTCCAGAATGTCACCATCCTTGGCTATTTCCTTCAAGTTTTCCTACTTAGCACCTTCCAAAAGGGAAGGTGACCCTTCGACCTTTGGAAAGTACCCCTTTATTTTGGCTAAGAGTCCCTCGCAAGGGCATCTGACCTTCAGGGTCCTTCAGCTCTTTGGCAGGTCTCTACATGGTTTCCTCAGGCTTTTTTGCTTTGAGCCCTTTTCCCATGGATAAAAAGTCTATGGGAATTGGCTGCCTCCAAATTTCTATGCCTTTTAGTCTTTGCTTTAGTCTTTCAGGTAGCCCCTCCAAATTATGTGGGCTTTCCTCCTTTATGGTCTCTTTGAAGTGCCTTTGCCCTCCATAAGGGCTTATTGAACCTGGAATGCCCTCTGTAAGGGCTCCTTCCCTTCAGCTTTGGGGGCACCTCATTGAATCAACCCTTTGAACCAAAGCATTGAACCAGTTCAATGGTTCAACACTGCATGCCAAGCTGATTGGATCAAAGGTAGTTAAACCATTTGCTTTGAACCACTTGCTTTGAAATACTTGCTTGAACCAATCCTTTGAACCGTTCAATTGAACCGGTTCAATGGTTCAATGTTGCATCCCGATGAACTTGCCAAAGAACTGTAGACTGAAACAAGTGATGAACCATTCATTTAAACCAGCTGAAGTGTTAAGTTTAAGTGCCAAGGCATTGAACCAATGCGTTGAACCAACCCATTGAATCGGTTCAATGATTCAACGATTCAATAGTTCAAGAGACTGCTGAGCCAAGATCATTGAACTTTTTGTTAAACCAACCGATGAACTTAAATATTGAACCAAGTCTTAAGAATGAAGAGATGAACTTAAAATAATGGGCCAAGGCTTGAACCAAGATTGGTTAAATTGCCAATTGAACTAAACCATTAAACCAGTCTATTAAACTAAAGTGTTGAACCAGTTCAAAGGTTCAACACTATGCACTAAGCCAATTCCTTGAACTAAATGTTGAACCTGAAGCTACTTGAACCTTTTGTTGAGCTTTTTTGATGAACTAAACATTGAACTTAGTTGATTGAACCAATGCCAAAGAACTTGAAGATTGAACCCAAGCTTTAAACCAAAGCGATGGTTCAATGGTTTGAAGATGCCAACCTCCCATGTAATTTTTTTTCAGATGAAGGCCCAAAAGAGCCTTGTAAACCCAAACACTTTCTGAACTGATTCTTCATTTGCCAAGGATTACACCTACTGAGTCTGTAGAAAAACTTGTGAAGTTCGTAGAAACCTGCAGAGTCCATAGAAACCTATAGAATCCATAGAAAACCAAGCTCTATAGAGTCCATAGAAATGGACTTGTAGAGTCCATAGAAATTCTTGGACCTGTGCAAAAATCAAAAAATGAATTGGCCTTGAACAACAGGGGAAGAAGGGGATTGATTTTTTGCCCTGTTGGGCAACAAAATGGTCAACAAAACCATTTAACCACTTTGGTTCAAAGGTTTAATGGGTTTAATTGTTCAAAAGGTTCAAAGCATATGGTTTAATGTGGTTTGGTTCAAAGCATTTTGTTTAAACGGTCAAGTGAATGAGTGGAACACAAGATTGAACCGTTGAACCAAAGTTGGTTCAATTAGTCGGTTTAATTAGTAGGTTTAAGGGGCTGCCCCAAAGCCAAAGGAAAAAGTGCCCTTATAAAGGGCAGTGAACCAAGCTGAGTGCCCTTGTGGAGGGTAATGAGCAAAGGTGGACATATGGAATTCCTTTAGAAAATTTCTCACAGTAAAGTTCTTAAGGACCATTTCCTTTAGACAAAATGTCTGAAGGATATCACCCAAGAAGAAAGCCCAAAAATAAGAACCCAGTGGAAGATTGACTAAGGCAAAGTGAAGGAATTCCTTCAGGCTTTTTGTCTGAAGGAAAAGAGTAGTAAAAGCCCACCAAGAAAATTAAAGCCCAAAGGCCATCCCAAGACCACCCAAAGGGTAGATGCCCTTACGAGAGGCTCTTGCCAAGAAAAGTGGACCATTTCTCAAGACCCCAAAAGGCAAGTTCCCTCTGGGAAAGATCAAACCTCCAAGTGTAGAAAAATTTGCCACGTGTCCCTTATAAAGTCAAAGTGGAAGCTGCCAAGTGTCATCTATTGGGACACAGTTTCTAGTAACTTTCAATGCAGTAGAATGTGCCACGTGTCATCTACAAAGATCAGCAGAGGCTGCCAAGTGGCAACATCCACAGCTTCTTCCTTTTATTAAGCATTGTGGTGGGTCTTAGGTGAGTGGCTAAACTTGAGTAGAATGCACCATGTGTCATCATCTGCATGAATCCAAAAAAGTCCCAAATGTTTCTATAGTGTTTCTAGGAGCTTGATGGAAGCTACCACATGTCATCTTCTATAGGACTCTTAAAAGACATCCAAAGCCTCTATAATTTAGGTGGATGTTGCCATGTGTCCTCACCTATTTCACAATAGAACACAACATGTGTCACTTGTTAATATTAGTGGAAAGCAACTAGAGTAAGTAGGAAAGACATGAAGGGATTACTAAGGATGATGATGGGCCCACAACCATCAAATTTAGGGCAACCAAGTAGTCATTATCTTTCAAACAATGATAGACCTGAAGATATCAAATTTGTGGCAATGAAATAACTATTGATCTTTGCAGACTTAAGCACATACCCCATGAACAAATTCAGCAACTATCCAAAGAGATAGCCCAAGAGTTCAGAGCACATAAAAAAGGGCAAAATATAGCCAAGAAAGGGGGAATAATGAAGAAAGATCAAAAATATATGTGCATGAGAGATGTTTCTAGAGGGTGAAGTAGTCCACTAGATGGACATTAGAAAGCACAAATATTCAATGGTGTAGCCTATTTTTCTACATTGAGTAGAGTGAATAGCTATGCACACATCAAGAAACACATCAAGAAACACATTAGGAAACACATCAAGCAGCCTATATTTAAGACTGATGCCTGATTCCAGCATGGCCTATGGAAAAAATTAAAATGTATTGAATGTATTGAATGCATCATAGGCCATCATTTTTGTGAAACAAAGCACCCAATTCTTTCTTGGAGCACTATATATAGGACTCTCTCTTATTGTTTTAGATGGATCTCTTTATTATCAAAAACAAAACTCTACCTAAATTGAAAGACATTACTGAGACTTTGAGCTCATATTGTTGATCATATTTCATTATTTGAATAAGAAAACAAGTGACTTTTTAGAATTTGTGTTGGAATAGCTTGGATGTTAGGGAAATTGTTCTTATGTCTATTTCCTTAATACATTTTTTTTCCATTTAATTAAATAAACAGAATTAGTGAAAGAAATCAAGAAGGTGTCTTGAAGCTAGCTGTGGAGAGACTTTGTGCTGCCACAATTGTCTTTAGTTTGTCTATTTTTTGTTTTTATGTAAAGGATCTTGGGATGACTTTGTGCCCTCATTATCCTTCATATTTCATTCTTTGGCAGTTGAGGTGGAGACTTTGTGCTACATTTCATCTTGTTGTGTTATTGCACCCTATTACAGTTACTTGTCACTACTTGAAAGGTTCCTGTTGTCTGCTAAAAAACACTTTTGAAAGAAGAGGAGTGCCTTCTATCATTTCATCAAGATTTATCCTTTGATTGGTGAACATCATCTTTGAAAAAAGAGAAATAGATGGTGTTATCCTACCCCTGATTGTTATTTTCAGCTTATTTATAGTAGATTAGCATATATATAGCCCTTCATACTTATAGGGAAACTCCCCTTGGTGAGAGGAGAGATTTGTACCCTTTTGATGTGGTAAACCTACACATTTGGCTGACCAATCTTCCTTGCTATGGTTGATCAGACCTATTTTTCTCATCAGTACGTTGGTGACAAAATATTCACCCAACACAGGTATGGCTTGGTTAGGGAGTTCCCCCATTAATGTACAAGGGGTAGTCCATGATTTACCACATAATATTGATAAATATTTGGCCATATTTATTACTACTAGTGTCATAATTGTGGAGGAACATGTTAAGTCTTTTAAAGTTGCTTTAAGGTTATTAAATGTCATACATGAATATGTAGCATTTAGACTATTTCCATTTACTTTCAAAGATGCAACATATGAATGGTTATTCAATTTTCTTGATGACTGCATTACCTTCTATAATGATTTCAACACTATTTTAATTGATCAACCTTGTGTCATTTATCATCAATTCACAACCATCAAAAGAGATTCCAGTGAGCCTATAATATCTTTCAACGCTAGATTCCAAAAAATGTATGGCATGACTATGGAACCTTACAAACCTAATGATGTTATAGCCCTAGAAATATAAAAGGATGTAGTAGATCCTATGAATTTTCTATTTTTAAAGAGATCTATCTCAGTTATAACTTCATTATCCCAAGCCTATTTTGAGGGTATTATTATCAGTGATCAAATGCAACCACAAGGCCAAATGGCTTACTCCATTCCCAATAATAACCCACAAATACCTACTCTAAACCTTTTTATAAATAATAACCAAAACACCCCAAATCTTAATCAAATCCCAACCCTTAACATTTTTCCCACTAGTTATGTTGCTCTTAATCAAAACCTGGGATTCTTGAGTCACCAAGCTACTATTGGATCTTCCACTAATGATCAAAAGGCCATAACATAAACTCCTTATTCAACCAATAATAAGTTCCACATTTATAAGACCCCCAAGAGTCAAAATGAGTCTATATTAAAGATGGTTCAAAAACTTATCACCAATTTTATTCAATTGAAAAAAAAAATTGGTAATACTGGTGAAAGTTCTGGAAGGAAATTTACTTTCTAAAAGTTCAATAGACCATGAAATAGGTTTCACAATGATAGATTCTACAATATAAATAAGACTAATAAAACATCTAATAGTAACAATACCATATACATTAATCTCATAGACATTGCTTTACTTGACTACTATAGAGTTCATGCTACTACTATACATGGTGAGATTGATTGCATTGAATTGTACAAAGCCTTTGAATCTTTTAAAGAATAACTAGATACATCTGAAGTGGTCCCTAATAATGATATTGAAACAAATGATTTTGGATCTAAGTCTTAAGACCAGGTCCACATGGTAGAAACCTTCCAAATCCTTTTTCAAGAAGATAATGAACCTAAGAATATTCCTGAAGAGATTCAAGCATTCCAATAATTCTTGAAGACATACCCTCTGAGGAATATGGAACATAAGAAACTTTTGACTACTTCAACTCCTCATAATAACTATGGGACCCCTCCTGACATTAGTTCAAGGAATGACCTTGAGCCACCCAAAGGGGGTTCCTCTAAGCCTAGTATTAATTCACCAAGTAAAACTAGATACAACATTGTTGAAGACAAGAAGAAAATCAAGGCCAATATTACCTTGTATGAGTTAACTCAAATTACTAAAAAATTAGACTTATTGTTAGAGTATTTATCTAATAAAATTGGAAAGCCACCCAGGTTTGATAGTGTAAATGTAACCATGTGGGCAACCAAGGCAGAATCGCCCCATTCCTTCTCATAGTCAAGATATTTAGTAAAAACCTCCATAACTACCTTCTAGATTTTGGGGCTTCAACCAATATCATTCTTTCAAAAATTTGTCATTAATTAGGACTGACTCCAATAAAGTATGATAAGGTAGCTACCTAATTGGACAAGTCAAGGTTCAAATTCATTGGGAAACTATTAAATTTAGACATGCAGTTGGCCAGTGAACTTAGAGTGCAACAATTTATTGACATTCAAGTAATAGACATTCCTAATGTATATGGACTAATTTTAAGTAGAGATTTGACCAAAGCCCAAAATGGATATATGTTTACTAATTGTTCACACCTATGGCTACCTTAGAAAGGTGTCCTAAATTAGATAAGAGTGTAAAGAGAACCAAGGATGAGACATATGATAACTGAGTACAATGTTAATGAAAGGGTGAAATTTCTTGATTCTAACTTAGAATTCTTCACCTTAGAGACTACACAAGTGTTTGGTTCCCAAGACACTCTTGCTAAACCTAGTTTGTGGAAAATTTATGTTGATATTGCTAAATACAAGTCTGGATCTAGAGTTGGTATTATTTTCATAGACCCTACTGATAAGCAATATCATGCATCTTATAGAATATCAATCCCATACACTAATAACCTAGCTAAATAAGAGGCTCTCATTTTAGGGTTATAATTTGATATTAAAAATAAAGTCAAATAGCTAGTAGTTTATGGGGACTCTAAAATTGTAGTCAACCAAGTGAGAAGCAAGTATCAATACAAACTATCATACCTCAAGAGGTATAAGTTTAGAGTTTGAGATCTAATAGAGTATTTTTAGGCATTAAACATCCTCTCTATCCATAGAGATGAAAACAAAGCTACTCATGGGTTGGCTTCTACTACAGCCAACCTTATGCTTAATCAAGATTATCCTAACTTCAATATTGAGGTAGTACCCTACCCTTCAGTCCTAGATAATGTGAGTCACTTCCAAGTCTTTAATGATGATCAACAAATCCTAGAATTCATGACTAACTCAAGATCTTTTGAAACTCATATTATTGATGAATTTTATGAAGATACCCTTGAAAGGGAATTCAATGGCAAGATAATCTAGTTGAGTGATAACAAGATACTTGAAGGGATGGTTTCACTAGAAATATTGTTTGACTAAGATAAACTCATATAAAATCCTAAGCTCCCCAAGGTAAATGGGAAGGACTATAATTTAATGAATCTTGGACCCCAATATCAACCCAAATAGGTAAATATGGGGAAGGATAGCATAAAAGTGGAGAATAAAAAAGACATAGAGTTACTCACCAAGTACAAGGATGTAATATCATGGTCTTATGATGATCTAAATATCTTTGATCTAAGGGTTATCACCCATAATATACCCATCAAGGAGAGTTGTAAACCCTTCAAGTAGAAACAAAGGCCTATTAACCTTGTCCTAGAGTCCATGATATATAAATAAGTCAATAATCTATTAGATGCAAGGATTGTGTTTCCCATTTGGCACTCCACTTAGGTTGCCAATCTAGTCCCAGTCAAAAATAAGAATGGTGAAATTAGGTTATGCATTAACTTTAGGAACCTAAATAAATCATATAAAAAGGATAATTACCCCTTACCCTCTTTGGACCAAGTAATATATGTTATTTTAGGATCAACCATGATGTCCTTACCACTAAGTGGGGAACTTTTGCTTACAAAATGATGCCCTTTTGGATGATAAATGCATGTGATACCTTTTAAAGATCCATGGACCATGATTTCTAGGGTCTAGTTGGCAAACACATCATAATATACATGGATGACCTAACAGTATTCTCAAAAAATAGAGAACATAATTTCACACACCTTTAATAAGTATTTAAGAGATGTAGAAGATATGGTATTTATCTTAACCCCAAGAAAAGCATATTTTGTGTTACTAAAGGAATTTTATAGTTCATGTTATCACTAAGGATGGGATCTCTGTAGATGCTAAAAGGGTGGAGGCCATCTCCAAGATAGATCTCCCAAATAGTCAGAAAGAATTAATGTCATTCTTTGGAAAGATAAAATTTGTGAAGAAATTCATTTTAGGGTTTGCTAAGATTATCAAACCACTAAATGAAATTATTAATAATGATTCTAAGGTTACTTGTAATAAAAAGTCCAAGAAAGCATTTAATATCATCAAAAAAGCAATCAGTCAAGCCCCAATACTGATAAGTCCAAACTTTTCAAGGGACTTTTATTTGTACTCATTCACTTTTGATCACACCATGGCAATAATCCTAACTCAAAAAGTTGATGGGAATGATCACCCAATTGATTTTATGAGTACCAATTTCAAGAATAATAAACTAAATTACTCCCTTATTAACAAGTAGACATATGTACTAGTGAAATCAATAAATAAGTTTAAGGATTACATCATCAGGAACAAAGTGCATTTTATCTTACTAAACCCTACCACAAAATTCATGTTGATTAAAAATGAATTAGGTGAGCATAGAGGTAAGTGGATGTAAGTCTTGTAAGATTATTATATAGAGATGAAAACTACTAAGCTGGTAAGTTGTCAATGTCTACTCCAGATCATTGTCAACACTAGCCCCAAGCTACATATCATGTAGGTTTAACAATAGGACTTCTAACTTAATGAGTGGTATGATTCCTTGATTCACTTATTGATTAATGGTGTTTGTCATACAAGACTTACAAGAGAGAAAAAGAGGGCCCTAAGACTCAAAGCTTCTCACTCTTTAATAAAGGATAGAGTATTATATAGAAAAAACTTTGAAGGAGTCTATTTAAGGAGTGTATCCAAAGAAGAAGCTTCTCAAATAATGAGTACTTTCCATAAAAAGTTGGGTACTGGACATCCATCAAGAATAAAAACAACCCACAAAATCCTCAGGGCTGGTTACTATTTTCCTACCATTTTCAAGGATGCTCATATGCAAGTGAGAGAATATCATTCTTATCAAGTCTTTAGCACCAAAGAACAAAAGGCAGCTATGCCTTTGCAACCAGTGCTGATTAACAAGACCTTTAGACATTGGGGATTGGATTTCATAGGAGTAATCAACACTAATTAATTTGAGGGGCACAAATATGTCCTAACTACTATAGACTATTACATAAGGTGGACTAAAGATATAGCCACCAAATAATGCAAGATAAAAGAAGTGACCAGCTTATTAGAAGAAAACATTTGTACCAGATTTAGAACCCCAGTCTCTTTGGTGTGTGATAATGGATCAGATTTTGTGTCCATATAGATGATGAAATGGGCCTATGACAATGGTATTTATCTAAAGTTTGTTTCAAATCATTACCCTAAGGGAAATGGAGTTTTTGAGTCTATTAACAAGAATTTGATCAAGGCAATAAAAAAATCATCTAAAGACAAACCTAGATCTTGGCACAAGCTCCTAAAATATGATCTATGAGAAGATATGATAATAATTAAACAAGCCTTAAAGGAATCACTATTCCTATTGGTGTATGGCCAAGAACCTATTTTCCCTATCACCCTCAAGTTTCCCACATTCAAGTTTATGTAGGAATACATGGAGGCGAGTCAAGAACTTGTAAAGTTTAGGTTGCTAGACATCATTCAAATGGAGGATGTAAGGGAGGAATCCTTTGCTAATTTCAACAAGCATCAAACCATAGTTAAGAGATGGTTTGACAAAAGGTCAAAAGTGAAAGTAATCAGATAGGGAGACCTGGTCCTCCTTTGGGACAAGGCATCTAAACCCAAAGGCAAGCATGGTAAATTCACACCTCTATGGATTGGCCCATATCAGATTGCTGACATGCTTGGAAATAATTCTTTCAAGCTGAAAGACCTTCAAGGAGTAGAGTTTAACTTTCCCACTAATGGGATATATCTAAAGCATTACTTTGATGCAATTCCACCAGGGGTATTCATGGAATGAAATCTATAAGACCATTTAAGCTAGAGTAGGTAGGCTACTTATTTTATTTTCTACTCTTCTTTCTTGTCTTATTTGTTTATATTTGTTTGTCTTGCCTTTTTTATTTCCTATTTTTTTTCTTAGTTTGTTCCTTGTCTTTAATTAGTCTTTCTAAAGATATTTTAGTGCTAAAAATATCTTGTCTCCTTGAAATTCCCAATGTTTCACTAATTAGAGTATGAACCCCATACTTATGATGACCACAAACCTGAAATATGAGCTTGGTTCTATAACACAAGGAAACTAGTAAAGGCCAATGAAGAGATCTCATGGTTTATGCAAACCTATATATTATTGGGATCTAAATATGGATTTAAATTATAATTTCACTTATAAAATAAATTTTAGTCTATTAGGATAGAACCAAGTTTACACTTAACAAGACATCTTTGCCTAGGATAATGGTGACAACTATAGGTGATTTTATGAAATCAAAACACTAGGATACAATCCTTAAACTTGGATACCTTGGTTTCCAACCTTGATGAAAGTATTAAATATATCTAAAAAAAGCAAAAAATAAGAATTTAGTTCAAAATTTGAAGCTATCCAAGCATGGGTGATTTGGGTAATCTCCACCAGGGCTATAGATGTCTAGTTGATAGTTGAGCAAGGCCTTGAGTAGAGTCAAAGGCATCTCTATCAAGGCTATATACTCTTGGCTGGTAGTAGAGAAATGCCCAATCCTTCCTAAACTAAAAGAATAACCCCATTAAATTCTTAAATAAGCTTATTATCTAGTACAAATGATTAAGGTCACGAAACTTAGAAGTTGTTCCTTGAATCTCATGACAAATAGTAAGTAGAATCAAAACACAGACAACATGACTATGTCCTAGTAGTTTAAACTCAATTTTGTAGGTATAAATCTTATTTTAACCATGAATGGACCTTGATTGATGACATGGATCTATTGACCTAAATGAGAGTCTTTGAGTTTTAACATTTGGCTATGTTTCCCCCATGAGTCACTATTTGTTAAGGCCAACATACCCCTAATTCAAAAAATTTGGTGCCTTGAGATGTTTAAGACCTTGTTTTTAATATTGCCTTACTCCTAGGTTTTAGTAAAATTTGAAGATTATCCATTTTGATGAGATGGATTTTTTCATTTAAACCCTAGTGTTCTTGATGCTTCTAACATTTTGCCTGGTTTTGTAAGCAATGTAGGTTTCAAAGAAAATGCTAGTTTTTACCAAGCAATGATTCACTAGAGTCTTGCTAGAAGTGGTTTGGTAAATCTTAATGTTGGTCCCTTCCTAAAAAATCCTGTGTTTGAAACCCTAGGTGTGGAACCTTGAAATTTTGAATTTAAATTTTGGAGGGAATCTTTTGGTGGGAATATTTAAAAGAATATTTTAGACCTAATCTTAATTTTATATTAAGGATTAGTCTTGTTTATTAACATTACTAAACCTTAATGTAAAATTAATAACAAGTCCTTTAATATTCTTGTAAATATCTTCATTTTATCCTAACCACTCCATGGAATCCCTCGATAAGACCTCCTTCTAACTTCCTAAGCCAAAATCCTTTTTTAAACAAGTTAGCCTATGTTTTTATCTTAAGACCCCTTTGTATTTATTAATATGAATGGGGCCTTACAATAGAAACTTAGTCTAAGATTATTGAATGATGGGCTAATGTAAACATTATGCATCTAGTAGGATCCAACTGCCCACATTTGATTGAACATTTTGATCCAATGATGTATGAATAAGGGAGATTAAATGATTTTTGCTTCATTACAGGGTCCAATCTGATGATGTGAGCTAAGGGTTAAAAGGTCAAAGCTCTATGAAGTCACTAAATGGCAAGTTCTCACACCTAAATACATCAGCAAGGTTCCCATATATTTAACATAGCAAATCACATGTAAAGCCTTAAATCTTGATCTAATATTTATCACTCTTTTGATCTGATGAAGCACATTAAATCCATGACCTTGGGAAGATCCATAAAGATGTCATGTGGCATTCTCACATTTGACCACAAGGACCTCATGAATTTAAATATGAAATTCATACATCATTTGGCCTCTATAAGGATGCCTATGACATGAGAGAGATTATTAAATTTAAGATAAAACAATATTTTTGCCTAAGAAAAAGGGGCATGTTTCAAGTTTTAGTGGTCTTGTATTTATTGTTTGAATAAACTTAGGATAAATTATTTAACCTAAATCTTTATTAGACTCTTACACTAACGTAAGTATCATACATCTTATAGGATCTAATAGCCTCCACTTGCTCATACCAATTGGACCCAATGGTGTAAGATATTCAAGTATAAACTGGAAGGCCTAAGGACTCAACACATGGAGCAATCTTAGAGAGAAGGGATCAATGACATGACAATATGCCAAGTGGCATAATTATAAGACTAGAAACTTGTAACTACCAATAAGCTAAAAGGCCAAGGATTGTAATCAATGGTCCATATTGAAGCTATGGATCTTGATCTGATGGTGTGAAATAAAAGTAAGAATTCAAAGGCTAATGGTCCACATGGAAAAATATGAAGATTGACTTGAAAAGAAGTTGAATAAAGGCTACATAAGATCCACATAGGAAAAATATGGTAGAACTTAGATTTTGTCCACTTGGAAATGCAAAGGTATAAATTCAAGTCTCAATCAAATCTTGAGACATGAGTGACCCTTAATCCCAGTCACCTCCAAAATTAAAGCTCCCAAAAGACTAAAACATACATAAAAAAGGGAACTATGAGTGGTCGATTTGTAATTCAAGCTTGCTAATTGATTTCAAACATAAAAGATCAATTCATAGGTTTTTATCAAGTTGGCACCAAGATTTTTGAGGGTTTTAGAAGACATGGTAGTAAGAAGGAAACAATGGTAGGAATAGGTCAAACTCTACCTTTCCATTGACTATTTGGGTAGAGTTTTCAAGGATACAAAGTTGGATACTACGGCATTGAATAGTGGGTGAAAAAATTGGTTTGAGTTCTTCACCATTGATAAAATACAACCCCTAACATAGAATGAGAGGAGAATTAAAGTAATCAACATCAGATACAAGGACTTGGTAGTAGTCTAATTCATTGGTCTCCACCATGCAGCTACTAAACTAGAGGTACTTCATTGCATAGATATGTTTGCTCCTCTTTTTATTGATTGTAGAGTAGATGAGGATTGGATTGTTAGGGATTAAACCTCCAAGAGAGTGGCTTATATTTCCCATGTGGCCTTTGAAGGTTAATATAAATTCCTTTGGTCCCATGTGTATTTTCCCATAATTAAGGATTGGACCACCAAAAATGACTTAGATACCATCCTTAGACCTTGACTCAATTAGGGAATCTTTGTTTACAAATACTTTCAAGGTAGAATTCCAATTGCCCAATTCAAGGAAGGGATTAGGGTTATTATGTCCTTACTAAATATAATGTATAGATCTACCACAATTACCTATGTAAACACTACATGGGTTTCATATGTATACTTCTTAGTTGAATAACAACTCAACCCTCCCATTATGGAAATGATAAGTATCCTCCTTGGTAGGCAATTTTCATCCATCAAGAGAAAAACCAATAGATAATTTTTTGTGATGTCCTACCTGCTTAATGCCTTGCTAGCCTCCACTAGGTTCTCCCAGTAGTATAATCTTAGTTTATCGCCATTACTCCAAACTCCATATCTTCAAATATATAAACCACATACAATTTATTTGTGATGGAATCTACCCCTCCTTGGTTGAGGATATCATCGACTCTCCCATGCCTAAGATGCACCCCTTAATCAAGAGATATTTAGAGATGATGGGGGATGTATGGTACTATCTAGAATACACCATGGTAAAGATTGAGGGAACCATGTCCTCACTTTTTAGACTCCCTATCTATGTGTCACCCAAGCTTGCTAAGCAAGAAATCACCTTATATATCATTAATGGGATTGATGGGTTTTGTAAAAAAAAAGGACATCCTCCATCCCTTCCCTATTATAATTGGAAGGACCACATTAAAAGATTGGAAGAAAATAAACATCATGTCTAGATAAAGAGGAGCCTTTATCTTCCAAATGGATGAACTTAAAATGTAGGACCCTAAATGAATTATAAAGAATAATTTATAAGACAAGAAGATGTTCAAACATGTATATGAGCATAAACCTAGAGTTTTTGACCACATTTACACTAGGGCAAGAAGTTTTGAGATGTTGGCAAGATTGAGAGAGTACAATGCCAAACTATAGCATAGGTTGACACATGAGAAGAAGCCAATATAAAACATTTAGCAAATACACCCTCTTTAATATCATTTTAAACCTTATACCTCAATACTACCTAAAAGATCTTCCTAAGCAGAGGTGCCACCATCACAAACACCCCCTCATACAATTCTACCACCTCCTCAAGACCCTAGTAAGTATCCATTGGAAGAAATACCAAAGGATGGAGCTTCATCTTTAGGTCCTCCCCAATAAGCTCTACCTTCAATGTAGTATGTAGACATGGTGGCTCTTGAGCCATATTATATAGTATAGGAACTCTTCAAGGCTCTTAAATAAATTTATGGGTTAGATAAGGAAGAAATAAAGGAAGCCTCTACTCCCCAAATAGGGCAACTTACAGAGGCCCCTGGAGAATTGGAAGAGGATGAGAAGGAGAAAGGGAAGGAGCATAAACTAGCTTTAGTCATAACACCTAGCCAAAATAAGAGGAAGGCTAAATTGGCCCTTGTCTCTACCAGTTCTAAAAGGCCAAGGCTCCCCTTTGTGCACCCAACCCAGGAAATAAATATTTTTAGTGATGAATTTCCCATCCATGGGTAAATCATTCTTGATTGGTTCATATATGGGAAGTTACAAATAATTCTTGCTATGGCCCATTCATGGGTATTAACTAAAAGTATCAACATTGATGAGGACCTCCAGTCATGGATTGTGGAAATGATGAAGGATAAAGAAGAGAGAATAACATTGGAAACAAAAAGAGTTGGTGGAAAGAGAATTGATGCTCTTAGAGAATCCAATGGAACCAAAGTGGGAATCCTAAAAACTATCTAGCTAACTAAGCCTACCACTACCATTTTCTTCAATCTAGATACCACAAGCTTGGAGAATAACACCACAATGAAAGTTGTGGTGGGTACTGAGGAGTTCACCATTCTAAAGGTGGAACCTTCACATGCTTAACTCCAGTTAGAGAATAAGAAATGGGATAACATCCCATCCATTAGGAGTATATGGAGAACCTAGTTGGAGCCTAGTCAGCATAGGTAATAGATGGAATTAGGGGATTGTAATAACAAATTGCCAACTTGAGGATGGAGAAGCAAAGCCTTGAGACCCAATCCATCCTCTCTATTCCTGATGAAATGATAAAGATGCTTGGTGTATCCTTATTTTACATATTTGAGGCCTTGAAGGCCATGAAACTTAGATATGATGCCTTAATGCAACAAGCTCAAGTATATAAGGCTTTGGTCATCTAGTGGTAGGCTTTAGAGGACCAAATTATTGAGCTCATCAATATATAAGTAAAGAGATAGATCCCAGACTTTAGGACTATTAGTCTAAGACACTTAAGTGTCATCATAGGCATTATTTTTTGATAAGGTGCAAGAATTGAGCACATGGCACAATTATGTTAACGAGCTCATAAGGGAAGATGAATCTCTGATTAGTAGGATTGAGAAACTCTTAGAAACAATGTTAACAAGACATTCACAACCCATTTTTATGGGGTTGATTGATGATGAATATTTCAAGAAAAGAGCCACTACTAGAATCTAAGATATAAAAGGGAAGAGCCATGGCTAATCCAATAGTGATAACCATAGAGTAATGGATCACATCTTGAATTTAGGAGAGAGAATAATAGAGGCTTGGAGTATCAAGGAATCCATGTTGAGGAATGACAAAGAATTTGACAAATTGGTATATTAAGAACATGGATGTTTGATGAAGCCTACATTAGATATTGAGATTATCAATGAACAACATACTAATTCTAAGGACATCCTATAGCAATGATAGTAGGGAGTCCCACCACCAACCCAATAGAAGATTATATACATTGTAATCATGCATATATTTTGTAAAAATGGAATATTCTATTGTACAGTTATATGTTATTCTATTAGCATATATAGTTTTAAGTCAATATAAAATATAAGGTCATGTGTATAATAGAATTTTCACATAATGACAAATGTCCTTGATGTAAACATATGTATCTTGAAAACTGACCGGTACACCACCTATGTTTTCTATAAATAGGTAGTGTTACCATTTTGTAAAGGGAGATATTTTTTAGTAAAATTGTATACTCACATCAATTAATACAACTAAAGGAATTCTGTAAATATTTTCTATCTAGTTGTATTAATAATTGTAGATTTTCTCTCAATTATTTGTCTAGATCTTGAATTTGAATAGTTTATTTAGTTCCTGAACTACATTTTCTCATTTACAATGTTGCTAATCTTTGATATGCTAGGTTAGTTGAAAATATCTTGAGTTTATTTGCTTTAATTTGTCCTATATCAAAGATGTATTATCTATTTAGATATAGAAATAAAATATTAAAAGTAAACCTCGTTCTTATTTGTAATTTTAGTTCATCCTTAGAAATTGGCCTAGTTTATAATGAAAATTGAGATTTAGATATTTTAAATTATAAGTTGGTTTAAATGAATATTTAGGGAAATTAAACTTTGTCATAATTTTTGAGGTAAAGAATTTTAGTCACACGTGTTTCCTTTCTACCTTACCCTCTCATTTTTTTCTTTTTTTTACTAGGATCTTCACTATAGCTTAAATTTCACTGTAAATATCCATTTAGTTTAGTATAACATCAATCTTTGTCTAATAATATATAAAAAAGAATAAACCAAGGTGGATCCCAACCATTGAGTAATATAAATTTGTGAAAAAATCTACTTTGCTCTATTGTTATTTCACCACAAGCATTATAATTGCCAAATACCTATAACTCATGCCCTGAATTCTTAGAATTCTAAAATGAGTAGTGTTTTATGAGAAATTAAATCACCTATGGTACATTTATAAGAATCAACACAAGGGACACCTCAACTTGACCAATTATCTCCATTGTGAAATTATTGTTCACATGTGATCATATTACTTTGATTATTCCCCCATGTCTTACATGAACTTATCAATCAATTCATTAGTAGCCTAGAGCATCAATGTAGGGTCTTCATCCACTTTCTCCTCCTCACTAGATATACTCACTTTGGTGAGGGAGAATAGGTTATGATTATTTCACCACATTTTTGGGTCCCCTTTATAATTTAAACTCTACATAATAATTCTCTTCATTTTCTTGACCTCCCTCTCAAATTCTTATTAAACATTTGGATCACCCTGATAGACCATTTATGGTCTCTATATTCTAGTTAGTGCTAGGGGATCATCTTAGCTTGGGCATAAGGTAACTCCAAATGTAGTTAAATAGCATCAAATTTGTGGTGGTAAATTCATATTTATATGGTAGAGGTGACTGCATCAAAAAATTATATGGAAGTGAAATCAACCTTTCTTCATGGACTGGTCTAGATTGGGCCCACTTTATTCTTCACTGCTACCACATGCGCAAGTAATTGGCATTATTTTTTGGGTTGATATAAACCTAATTATCCTCATGAGGCTCATGATGATATATTATATTGATTTTGGTCATATACTTCACCATATGAGCATTGATAACCCCATGAGAATCCTATTCATGGTGGGCTGCCCTTCCCAAGGCATAAAAAATACTATGTTATGACATATTTAGTAGTAAAGGTAAATTATTAAATTCATGGTGTAAAATGATTATTTTTAAGTATATTAATTTATTACACAAATGATAAATTATGTGACCTATGATACCCATGACCAACTAAAAAATAATCTCTTTCTTTACGAGGAGATTTAGGACTTGATAAGTTAAGAGGAAAGGGGATTATCATATGCCCTCCACCCAGATGATAATGTGATCTATATAGTACTAATAGGATCCTATAGGAATAAGTTTCTTATATCATCTAATATTAATGGCATAGGTCTCTTATTAATGGCCTTGTAGACCACATAGTAGAAAGGCTCACATATGTCTAGAATGTGGTTTTTGTAATAGTGCATGTATAGCTTATAAAATATCACATGAACCACAAAGATAGAATGGGTCCATGGCTGAAACATATCATTTTTCAATGTGAGGGTGTGTAGGTTATGTCCATAGTATAGATCAACATATATAAGTTTCCATCTCCTCTTGCCTTATTGACACCATTGACTAGGTTGAAATTGATGAGGATTCTAAGGTTTGAAACATCATTTTCCTCAAGGATTATGCTCAGTATGGGCACCCAAAGGATGCTAACATGTAAAACATCTTTTACTATAAACAATAAATTCAACTGGAACATCTCAATGTGAATTCCTTCCCAAAAAGTGAAAATAGTGTAAGCATTGTTGTCATCCCTTCTGGTCCATCGGTCAGGATAAACAACACAATCTTGGAGAACCCCACATATATTATGTGTATCATTCCATACATATAATAAATTCTAGTCATAATCTAGGGTAGACTATAGGAGGCTATAATACTACTTGAAGGCAACACTAGAGATATCCAAAATTTTATTTTAGGACCTCACATAGTTTACCAAGTATTGAGTAGCATCATGCACATGAAAAAAGTTTCAAAGAAAGTTTTTGAAGAGATCAGCCCATGGGAAGACTTATATCTTAATGGTTTCTTTGTATAATCCTAGATTCTAAATCTCTATAAGAGTGACAAGGAACTCATTCTCCTCCTCCCCATCATCTGATGTGGGTGTCTATAAAGCTTAAATCATGCTCAATACTTTATTATAATGATCAAAATGGGGTAGGCCTAATGAGAATGTGGTATCTCTAAATTCAAGATCAAGTTTGGGGTTAGAATATGAGGATCCATGGTTGAGCATTGGGATTTTATTAGTATAAAATTTTTATCCTGATGGAAATGCTAAAATTTTAAGGTGTTGAAAGGAAACATACTTGGGAGTTGGTAGAAGTGATGATAAATTAGATTGATTTGAGAATCTATAGATATTTGTAAATATATATTGTATTAATGAGATTTATTTCTCATTTTGCACAAATTAAAATTTGATTAGGTTCCATAATCCACTAAAAATTTTCCCAATATGGCATTAACTTAGAAGCTTTTGAAAAATTTCTCCCAGTTTAGATTTGGTGATGGTGGGGGGACAGATATAGGCTGTCAAAACATAGTCTAGTTCCCCAAAAAAATTAATGAAAGGGCATGGTAGTAAAATTCCTATTTTAGCCCCTATGTAACCCTTGGTATACTATAGTTGGTCCACCTATCCTTTATTAGTTGGGCACTTATTTGTAGGATATGATAACTAGGTATAGATAGGGTATCACTCTTTTACTTATTTTTATATTAGGGTTGGACACATGGACCTGCCAAGTACATATGTTACTCCATTATAAACTCATGGATTCACTTATACATTTATTTTCCTTTCCCATTCCATTATAAACCACTTTTACATTTGGTGTACATAAGTGACATGTAGTAATATGTGATTGGTTATAGTATTTGATTTTACTTCCTTTTTGCTCAATCAAGACACTATAGTCACTTTTTTAATTTTGTATGAAATTACCACATGGTATCCTATGGTTTTTTAGGATCTTTTAGGGCTATGAAACTTCTGATACTGCTAGGAGACTAATAAATTAGATGGGTTATTCATGTGATCTACACATTCATGAAGCTCTCACATGGCTCTAATAACTTTAAAGCCTTTAACATACTAATGTGTTTAACATGTTCCATGTGGTATCTCGTCACTCATCAACCTCTCTTGGGTATCTAAAAAATATGATGCCTCCAGGATATTAACAAGTCTAACACATTCCATATGGAGTATCCTCATTTATCAAGATATCGTAGGGCTCTAACATCCCCAAGAGACTAATAATTCCAATATGTTCCATGTGGAATTATCTTATTTATTGGGATACCCATGCCTTAGACATTTTATTATTTTACCATGGATGAATAAGATAGATACACATGATGATATCCCATTTATCTTGATATTCAAAGAATCATTACCTTAGTAATTTTTTTGTGCTTGGAGAGAATGAATGTGATGAAGACCTTGGATGACCCTAATTTATTTACTTGCTTGGATTAACCTATGAAATATACTTAGTCCATAGGTAATCGGGATTTTAATAAGTGTCATGATCTCATTTATAGAAATTAGTGTTGAACTTTGTTGAATATGACTTTATGCTTAGGGTGTGGTTATGTGGGATTGTGACAAATGTCATGATATCATGAACCTAAATGTTCACTAAAATAAAAATGATAGTCATTTTGGGGATATTTTACAAGGAATCTAGATGAAAAGATGTATTAATATCCATTATTTATTAGGATTTATCCTTTAGAAATAAAACTACATCTCCACTCTTAAATTTGATGATTGTTTAGGTGTGGAAGACGTGTGGCCAAGATATATTTTTGTAGAAGTGACTAAGAATGAGAACTAAGTGAGTAGGATCAAGCATGATTTACTAATGTTTCTTTGTGAAAAAATATAAAATAACCTTGGAAAAATATCAATTAGCTTAGGTTAGTCTAGACACGTCAATATCTTATTCAAATAAAAATTGGATCTAAAATAAAGGATTTATGAGAAAAATTTAGCAATGATCTTAATTTCTACTTATACCTATGATAATGACTTGAAGCTTAGACTGGGACTAATGTTTTTCACAAAAAGACATGCACATGGAATATTCATTTTAAAGTGGGACCTCATTTAGATTTTAAAATGGGGAACATTGGTCACAACACTATCCAAGAATCACTTAATGTTATTTCTCTAGAATAAAATGAACACATTGTAAAAGAAGTGTCATTAAAAGCAACTAAAGATAATTTTAAAAATAACATTTAATCACCTATTATGGATTTTCTTACACAATATATATATATATATATATATATATATATATATATATATATATATATATATATATATATATATATATATATATATATATATATATATATATATATATATATATATATAATACTCAATTTCCTTAATCTATGCCTTAGGTGGTTACCTTTAGAAATAAAGTCACTAATGACAAGTCTAAAAGTTAAATTATATTTGTTGAAATATTGAAACTTGAACCATAAATAGATAATCATAAGTGTACTAATATTTTGGTTGATAATTATCATGAAATTAATTTATGTATCCTCACCTTATTAATAAAATCAGAATACAATATTAATGATTTTCATATAATATATTTACCCATCCCACTTCACACATGATCAATTCAATTAGCCATACAACTTTTGCCAAAATGTTGTAGTATTAAATTTCACATTGATGTCACCTTAGCATAATATAATGTTATATTAGGAGATTTTTGGATACAAGATATTTATTTAGATATTTATATTAACCATGAATATGTCTAATACAAATATGAAGGAAAACATATTCATTTTAATCGAATCATATATAGTGAAATTAATGACATTATAAAATTAATGCTACACCTTTACAATAAGGTTTCTATGAAAAGAAAGAACATGAAACATGTAGTTATTGATGAGATATAAATACTACATTCAGTCATTCATCTCAGTGTTATGCCCTTAACCATTGGTGTGTCTAGGGATATGTGTGGCCAATTTATGGCTTACATACCTCTTTTATTTACTTGTTACATTTCTCTATGTTCTTAAATAGGTCAGCCTATGGAATAACCTTGTCTAAGTAGAATATATATAGGAGGTAGTGTTTAGTCTTTATTCATTATGGTAAGTATTCTACTAGTATTGCATTGATGTGGAGGTTCCCCCTCGAAGTGGATTTGCTATATTATCTAGTATTCTATTTTGTTGTCAATTATTGTTGTGTGATCTCTCATATTTGCTTATTCTATGAAATATAAAATCATTATGTGTGAACATATAAGTAATTTAATTACAAGTGGTATCAGAGCTTGAATTTGGTCAAGTTTCTTGCAACATTTTTTTTAGATCTTGTGAGGTGTGGCTTATGGGAGCGATGAGAGTGAAAAAACATAACTTGCAATTCAGGAAGAATTAATTTTTTTATCAGCACAGTATTGCTTGAAAAACTTTTTTGAAAAAAAATTATAGAAAAAAAATTTCCCATACACAATTGCGGTAGTTGGATTTGTCTTGGTGAGATGATCATAATGGTATATTATATCGATACACTTTTTTGGTACCAAAATTTTTACCCTAGTGCACAAAGGTAGTCATTAGATCTATCTTGACAAGGTGATCACAATGGTACCATTTCTTGGTACACTTTTTTTGGGGTCAAAACCCTCTTAGGGTTTGTATATGGTAGGTCTGGGTACTTGAGGAAGAAAAGGGGGGAATAAACTCCTAAGAATCCTACCAATGACATGGAATATGGAACTTCATATTCCATGATTTATCAGCTTGAAGCAGACATAAAGAACTTAGTGAGGCATGATGACTTTATTGCAATCTAATTTGATGTTTTAAGGATGCAAGAAGAGATTAATGGGATTCATAATGAATTAAAACATATCACTATGCAATTGGATACCCTTACATCTCCATTTTATCCCAATAACCCTCCACTTCAGCATTCAAATCCTCCTCTCAACAACTCCCATGCTAGTATGAAACCAATGTTGCCAAAAGTGGGCATGCATAAGTTTGATGGTAAGGATCCTCTCACTTGGATTACCCAAATTAAAAATTTATTTGAGCTACATCAAACCCTTAGTTCTCAGAGGGTGATAGTGGCATCCTTATATCTAGAACTTGAGTAATTTATTTGGTATCATTGGTTATGTGTTCAATAGAAAAAGAATGGTGCTCCTATTACATGTTTTTTTTCACTAAAGAGTTATTAGCTCATTATCAAAATAATATCTCTGAGAACTATTTCAACCAATTATCCAAGATATGGTAAATAGAAACTATGAAGGATTATATTCATCAGTTTTAGAATCTCTCTTTACAAGTGGAAGATATCACTGAGGAAAATTTGACTAACCTATTTCTGGATGGCCTCAAAGATAACATCCAATTTGAGGTTCAAATTTTTAACCTAACATTTATATTAGAATATATCCCTAAGGTGCGCATGATAAAAGAAAAAGAGATGGTCAAAATGAAAAATTTCACTATTGGTCATGATCACAACTTTCCAGCACCATCATTTCCATAACCCACCAGATTAACACAATGATAAATTAAAGAGAAGTGATCCAAAGGGTTGTGTTATAGTTGTGCTATAAAATGAAGAAAAGACCATCATTGTGTTGAAAAGAATATATTTTACATTGAAGGTGCCAATGATGATGAAGATGATGAAGAAGTATATGATGAGGATGCAAAAGTTCCTGAGGAGGAATCTAAAGACTCTCAACCTACTATTTCTTGTCAAGACCTTTCAGGTATTAGTACTCCCCAAACTCTAAAGGAGATGTGTTTCCTTAATAAATAAAAGGTTGCTATATTGATTGATTCTAGGATCACACACAACTTCATCCATAATAAGTTGGCTACTCATTTACACTATTTCATTTATCTAGCTCCAAAATTTTAGGTTATGATTGCAGATGGTGGTACTACCAACTGCTCAAGAAAATGTCATAGTATTAAGTTGGCCATGGGAGACTACTTATTGGATTCTCCTATGTTTGCTATTCCCATGGGTGGAGATGATATTATTTTGGGAGTCAGTGGCTCACCACTTTAGGCACTATTAAGATGAATTTTCAAGAATTATTCATGCATTTTCATTCTAAAGATAGGGCATTTGAGCTAAGGGGATTAAAGGCTAAATATCCCCAACTTGTTTGCTCCCATCAAATAACAAATATTCTCTATAAGGGTGCTAAGGGATTTTTAGCTCACTTGTTTTCCATGTAAGTACAACCAACTCAGCCATCTCCACCTCTTCATCTACAAAAAATAATTAATTCTCATTCTATTGTTTTTGGGAGACATACCAAAAGGACTTCTACCTAACTACATGTCGATCATGCTATCATACTTATTCCTAGTAGTAAACCACCCAACTCAAGCCATACAAGTATCCCTATACCCATAAAAGTGAAATTGAAAAGATGGTATAGGATATGTTGGATGCATGAATCATTCACCATAGCCAAAGTGAATATTATTCACCAGTTGTCATGGTGAGAAAGAAAGATGACACCTATAGGATTTGCCATGAATACAGAGAACTCAACAAGTACACTATCAAAGATAATTTTCCTATTCTTGTCATTGATACTTTACTAGATGAATTGAATGGTGCTCTTTATTTTACCAAATTAGATCTATGTTTTAGGTATCATCAAATCCAGATCCATGATGAAGACACACAAAAACACTTTTAGGACTCATGAGGGCCATTATGAGTTTTTGGTTATGCCTTTTATTCTAAAAAAACACCATTTAGTTTTCAAATTTTGATGAATACTATTTTTAAGCCATTTTTGAGGAAATTTGTTCTGGTATTCTTTGATGATATCCTCATTTATAGTAAAAATTGGGAAGACCATTTACAACATGTGAAACAAGTACTCTCCATTTTAGAGCAAAATCAATTGTATGCCAAACCTTCCAAATGTACTTTTGGGGCTGGTGAGGTTGAATATTTGGGTCATCTGGTCTCTTATGAAAGAGTGAAAGTGGATCCTAAAAAAATCCAAGTAATGGTAGACTGGCCAATTCCTAAGACACTCAAGCAACTCTAGGGATTTTTGGGGCTTATTGGTTACTATCATAGGTTTGTCCAAAATTATGGTATTAGTTTAGCCCCACTAACCTCTTTGTTAAATAAAGAATCCTTTTAGTGGACTAATGTATCTACCCAAGAGTTTGAACAATTGCAATTGGCTATGTGCACTACTCCAGTATTGGCCACTCTTGATTTTTCTAGGACTTTTATGGTTGAATGTGATGCATTTGGGTATGGTATGGGTACTATACTCATGCAAGAAGGTAGAGCACTTGCATTTGAAAGTTGTCAACTAAGGGGTAAAAATTAGCACAAGCCCATCTATTAGAAGGAAATGATGTCTATTTTGAATGCAGTCAAACAATGGAGACCTTATTTCATGGGTCATCACTTTCAAGTAAAGACTGATCATGATAGTCTCAAATATTTTATAGAACAAAGATTGTCATCTAAAGAACAATAAAAATGGGTAACTAAGATGTTAGGCTATGATTTTGAAATAGTCTAAAAAAATGCAAGGATAATGTGGTGGCAGATGCACTATCCAAAAAATATGAATTAGTTGAGGCATTATTGTGTGCCATAACCATTTTGCAAGCAGATTGGCTAGATGAAGCATGATCAGAATGGGAACATGATAGTGTTTCCCATGATTTGATTCAAAATATTTATCAAGGTTTAGGAGGATTTGAAAAATTCACATGGAAGGGTAATGCATTATGGTATAAAGATAGATATTACCTATGTAAGAATTCTCTTCTTAAAAAAAAAATCCTTCAAGAACTTCATGTAACTCTAATTGGGGTTCATTCAAGATTTTTGAAAACCTATCATAGAATTAAGAAGGATTTGTTTTGGGAAGGTCTCAAGGGGGATGTCGAAAAATATGTGGTTGAATGTATGATCTGTCAACAAAACAAAGGAAAAACCAAAAAAACCCCAAGTCTTTTATAGCCTTTATCCATCCTTAGCCAACATTAGGAAGAGGTATTTATGGATTTCATTATAGGGTTACCAATATCTGATGGTCAAAATTTTATAATCATTATTGTAGATCATCCCAATAAGTATGATCATTTTTTTTCTTTACCCCATCCATTTTTTTCTAGTATAGTAGCTTATACTTTTCTCAATATAGTTCAAAAACTACATGGGACCCCGAAGATCATTGTCAATGATAGAGATCCCATTTTTACGAGTAATTTTTGGACTGAGTTATTTACATGTTTGGGCACCCAATTGGCTCATAGTTCATCATATCATCTTCAATATGATGGACAAATTGAGGTAGTTAAAAAATATTTAGAAGGATATCTTCATTATTTTATTTCTGATAAATAGGATAAATGGGTTCATTGGCTGCCACTTGCTGAATAGTGGTATAATACTTTAGTTCATAGTTATTCTAAAATGTCTCCTTTTTTGGTTCTATATGGATACCACCATACATCCATCACTTCGACCTTGAAGTTCCATCTAAAGGTTCATGCAGTTGAAAACATATTCACCATCAATAAGAGGTCCTTACAAGTTTGTGTGAAAATCTAGCTATGGCCCAGAATCACATGAAGTAATAGGCAGATCAACATAGAAGTGAGAGTAATTTTGACATTAGTGATTGTGTATTTGTTTGCTTATATCCATATAAATAGATATCATTAAAGAAACAAAAGAAGGATAACAAGCTGCCCCCTAAGTATCATTGGCCTTATCAGATCTTGCACAAAATTGGTAGTGTGGCCTACAGGTTAGAGTTTCCTTCATCCACTCATATACATCCAATATTTCATGTATCATACCTAAATAAAGTCATTGGACATAGAGTTTACATTTAAATAGAATTACCAGAATTGGATGAGGAAGATAGAGTTGTTCTTGATCCTGAGGTGATCCTTCAAAAGCACACTAAGCAGTTATGTTCTAGAGCAATTATAGAGTACCTAATCAAATGGAAGAATATATATTGTGAAAATTCCATTTGGGAGAATGAATCATTTATGTAGTAGTATATAGAGTTACCACAATGTTGTGGACAACATTATTTTAAAATGGAGGGGCATGTTACACCCTTAACCATCGGTGTGTCTAGGGATCTGTGTGGTTGACTTGTGGCTTACATACCTATTTTATTTACTTATTATATTTCTCTATGTTATTAGATAGGTTGGCATATGGAATAAACTTGGATAAGTATACTATATATAGGAGTTAGTGGTTAGTCTTTATTCATTTTGTTAAGTATTCTACTATTAGTGCATTGATGTGGAGGTTGACCCCTCAAAGTGGATTTTCTATATTATCTAGTATTCTATTTTGATGTCAATTATTGTTATGTGATCTCTCATATTTGATTATTATATGAAATATAAAATCATTATGTGCAAACATCTAAGTAATTTCATTACACTCAATGACACAATTTTATTTTGGTAAGTCAACTTACTATAAAACGTGCATTATTGCATATATTTTAGAAAAAGTGCACATATATTATTTCTATTTTATGTGATGTAACATATATATATATATATATATATATATAAAATTTCTATTTTATGTGATGTAACACACACACACACACACACACACACACACACATTAATGTGTGTGTGTGGGAGAGAGAGAGAGAGAGAGGGAGATAGGGAGAGAGAAAGATTCAAAATAAATAAGTTTTAGTGTCGAAGTACTATGCATCATAAAATAAAACTATAAGAATCTCCTAGTAGATTGAAGATAACCCTCATCATTATAATCCTCATGGGGCATACAATATTGTTCAA
>JARHVA010000940.1:2432500-2467500 GCA_037957365.1 Torreya grandis
TACCTTCTATGGTTAGATAACTATGTTTAGGCCCTTTGCCCTTAAAAATGCAAAATAGAGGTCCAAGGCCTTTTGTTGGAGATAATATAATAAAGATACTAAAGGTTTTAATGTATATAATTACAAATATATCATCCCTACCATAAGACAAGATAAATAAAATATATGGAGTCAAGGGAGATTAGGGAAGGTAGAAGTTAAAGGCCTCAAAGTTGCTTTAAAAAACACTAAAACTTTGCATTAACATCTATAGGTTTGGAGGTTTGAGTGACAGTTGATATCCTAAGGTTGAAAATAATTCATTACCTCATAGATATAATGGTTTAATTGGTTTAATGGTATATAAAATGTCATGTATTTAATTATAAGTATGGTAATACATAATTCTTCAAGCTCATGGACACCTATAGGTGTCCCTTTACAAGAAATAGACACCTATAATTGAAAAGGAAGTTAGTGACTCAGGTAGGGTGTTTTGATGGTGTTTTATCACATACAAGGTGAATATAAGGTGAATTAATGTGATATGTAACCATAAATATTAAATTTAAGTATTCATATATCTTAACTAAAGTCCAAATAGGTAATGCATACCTACAGGAATTGAGGAAACATGATATCACAATCAAAAGGTAGGAAAAACTTAGTTTGATGATTTTAAAGTGAATATGAAGGAACAAGTAGGGTTGTAATGATTAAATATATTTTTAACGCATCCATTAATATCATTATCATCTCCATGAGCTCTAAATAATGTAAACAAGCCTATACAGACCCATTATGACCTTATGAGCACCTAGAACCATTGTAGATGACTGTGACAAATAGTGAGTAGGGAAGGCAGTGTTATTGGTGTGAAGATCACATGAAAATGTGAAAAATTGATCAAATTAATTTATAAATGGTCTTTTTAGGTACTAATAAGGTTTTTGTAACATCAAGTCAGGGTCCAACTATTGCAAAGTGCACCTACAAGATCTCTAAACAAGCAAAACTCAATAATGAATAGAAACCCAGTTTTAATTAAGCAAGATGTATGGAAAGGTATAGTATGTCATGTCCCCTTTTTAGTTGACATGTACAGAGTAGATGATTATCCTATTATGCCACCCTCGTAGGCTGATGGGATGGATAGAGGGTCTTGATAGAGATGGGCTTGGCTTTAGTTCGGGCTCTTTCGGACATGAATTAAGGGAGATATTAATATTTGATTGATTTAATCAAATATTAATTATTTGGTCTAATTTTAATTAATTATTAATTATTTAGTCTAATTTTAAGACCCTAATTCTAATTTAAGAATTGGTCTAATTTTAAGACCCTAATTCTAATTTAAGAAACCCTGAGTCTAATTTAAGGGAATCTAATTTTAGCAAGCACACCTTTGGAGGGGTATAAGAGTTTCTCATGGGAGAGAGTTTGTATTCATGAATTGATTATTGATTTTGCTAAGAATTCTTCTGTGAAGACTGAGCCAAGGGTTCCAAGATTCCATTTGCATTGAAGAACGTCAACTCTTCATTGTGTGCGATTCAGAGGTTGTGAGAGATCAGTCGATCTATTGCCAAATTGAGAGATAACTTCATACAGAAGTTATCACAGGGGTTTACAAGTTTGAGAGATAACTTCATACAAAAGCTATCATAAGGGCTCACAGGTATTTCTTATTTTGGGTTTGATTCAATTATTATCCAGATATAGATCTTTGTATTAGCCCATAGTTTTTCAGATCAAGATCAAGCATACAGATTGTGCTATATTGTCAGTCGTACGAAGTCTGTACAGATCTGTGAAAAATCCATAAGCATCAGCAGATTCACTTAGACACCGACATCGGCAAGTAGAACCCTACAAAGACCGACATCGGCCGACATCTCATCGATGTCGGTAGTTTAACGACCCAAGTCGACTGATGATGGCAGTATAACCGATGTCAGTGACTGTGTTTTTTACACAGTAGGCCAAGATGTACCAGATCTAGATTTATTTCCCAGTTTGTGAAATACTCAGGCTATTAAGGCTGTATTTTCAATATTCATTGTATACCTGACAAAGGTCCTCTATTGTAAGCATATGAGCAAATAAATAAGAGATTATACTGTGATTTATTTATCAATTTGAAGATATTTTGCAAAAATACAGATAAGCAATTCAGAGCTTTTGTTTTAGTATTCGAGGGGATATTACAATGGTATCAAAGCTTTTGATGGAAAAAGGAGCCCCTAAGAAAGGGACATTACAGTGGTATCAGAGCTAAATCCTGCCATCCTGAGGGTTTATAGATCTTATGCAGCCACAAGAGTTAGGACCACACAGGTATAAAAAATGCAATAGAGCCTTGCTTGAAGGTACCCAGTTGTTAGAACAACAGCCATTTATCATGAGTGATAGACGTGAGGGTAGCCCACCCAAGGGCCACTGACATAATGATGATCTGGGTACTAGAGAAACCTACCGTGAGATGACATAAGCACTACAAGCACTTACTACTATGATAAGGAGGATGAACGCACCTGATAGATAGAATGGGGAACAAGGAGATAACAGGAGTGCTACAGTTAATCAGAGGCCCTAGCAGGCCCACTCTAGAATAGTAGATAGACCTACACATCCTACATTTGTTCAAGAGGAACCAGAAGTTCTAGCAGAGGAGGAGGTAGGAGATTCCTCATTTGCAGATGTTTACATGGCTGTAAATGATGAGTGGAACTTATTACCTCCTCATATTCAAGAGAGGACATCCTTTGATCATTTGGTTAATCTGAGGAGAGAGCACTACAGATTGGTTAGACAAGACAGGAGACCTAGACACCAAAACAATGATCTTAAGCATGCTACGAGCAGGCTCACACTCGCGATGTTTGATGGTAGTGGTAAGGTCACAGCACAAGCCTAGATTAGTAAGTTAGACACCTTTCTCACATTGCATCTGATGGCTGAGGAAGATGCTATCAGATATGCGACACTACATCTTGAGGGAGTAGCTCACGATTGGTGGCACCACAGGATGGTGACACTCCATCATGATCAGATCACATCTTATGAGGAGTTTGTGGATAGGTTGGTGGAGTGTTTTGACAAGAAGGACCCAGAATCCTATTTCAGAGAGTTAGCTTAGTTGTGCCAGAGTGGGAGTCTAGAGGCATACATTGGTGACTTCCAAAAGTTATCAGTAATGGTTCCTGACATTTTAAAGAGGTGACTTGTAGTACTCTTCATGGAGGGATTGATAGAACCATTGAGAGGTTGGATCAAAGACTTTGATCCTCCTTCATTATAGGTAGCTATGAAGAAGGCACGTAGCATGGAGATGGAAGCCCCATATAGTAAATTTAACTCCAGAGGTACTTCTTCATCCAGGGACCATAAGTGCTCCAACGGAGATAGAGAGGGATTAGATTTTAACATAGATAAATTAGGTGTTAAAAATGATTAAAAGGCCAACCCAGCAGCACCACCATTGGATAGAGAGGCTCTTAATGATCTACGCAGGAAGAAGCTTTGCTTCTACTACAAAGGTCCATATGATATCCATCATGATTGCCCTTTGAGGCCTAAGGGCAAAGCAAATCATGTGATGTGGGCGTATTATGAGGATGCGGAATTAGAAGATTCTAAATAACAAGATAGTTCTGAGGAGGTAGAGGCTTTAGAGCCTAAGGCAGAGGCAGATTTAGAGCTTCATATATAGGAGGCACGCCTATCTAGCATTCAGTCAGATGAGTCATTTAGACTCCATGGAGTTTTGGCAGGACAGAAGGTCATCACCCTGCTTGATACAAGAGCCACACATAATTTTATAGATGCTAGATTTGTGGAGAAGCATGGACTCACTACTAAAGATTTTGAGGGCATTAGAGTTAAGGTAGCCGATGGTCACACTCTTAGGTGTGAGCGTATGATTAGAGACCTACCATTGTGCTTGAACAACTATGAGTTCAAGGCTAATTATTATGTAGTGAACATGGGGGATATAGACTTAGTCTTGGGTATGAAGTGGCTTCATTCATTTGAGGAAGTTAATCTTCATCTCAAGGACATGGAAGTTCACTTTGATGTTAATGGGAAGACATATTCTTAAGGTAATATGGGGCAGCAACTTCAAATATATGTTTTTTCATCAGATGGAGAGGCTCATATGACATGACATGATCGAGTGCACTACCGAGTGCACATTGGCACCAATACAAGAGAGACATGTGGATGAGCTTTGTCTTGAGGTGAGTTCAGTTCAGGAGTTAGCACGTGTGGTAGAGACTCAGCTTTCTTTTATAGGTGGGTCACATGTTGATGATGATATGAGTATGTCTAGCATTCACACTCCAGATTTAGATATTGTAGTGGGTACAGGAGATAGGGATGATGTGACGCCATTAGATCAGAGTGGTGATGGATAGGGCATGGAGTTTGTGTTGGTTGACATCAGTGTAGATCGAGACTTCATTTGGGATCTAGGTGGATTGATTGGTCTATCATTCAGTGATTGCTTGAGGGCAAACAATTTCAGGAGGGGCGGATTGTCATGTCCCCTTTTTAGTTGACATGTTCAGAGTAGATGATTAGCCTATTATGCCACCCTCATAGGCTGATGGGATAGATAGAGGGTCTTAATGGAGCTGGGCTTGGCTTTCATTCGGGCTCTTTCAGACATGAATTAAGGGAGATATTAATATTTGATTGATTTAATCAAATATTAATTATTTGGTCTAATTTTAATTAATTATTAATTATTAATTATTTAGTCTAATTTAAGACCCTAATTCTAATTTAAGAAACCCTAAGTCTAATTTAAGGGAATCTAATTTTAGCAAGCACACCTTTGGAGGGGTATAAGAGTTTCTCATGGGAGAGAGTTTGTATTCATGAATTGATTATTGATTTTGCTAAGAATTCTTCTGTGAAGACTGAGCCAAGGGTTCTAGGATTCCATTTGCATTGAAGAACGTCAACTCTTCATTGTGTGTGATTCAGAGGTTGTGAGAGATCAGATGATCTATTGCCAAATTGAGAGATAACTTCATACAAAATTTATCACTGGGGTTTACAAGTTTGAGAGATAACTTCATACAAAAGCTATCACAAGGGTTCACAGGTATTTCTTTATTTTGGGTTTGATTCAATTATTATCCAGATATAGATCTTTGTATTAGCCCATAGTTTTTCAGATCAGGATCAAGCATACAGATTGTGCTATATTTTTGGCTGTATGAAGTCCGTATAGATCTATGAAAAATCTGTAAGCATCAGTAGATTCACTTAGACACTGACATCGGCAGGCAAAACCCTACAGAGACCGACATCAGCTGACATCTCACCGATGTCGGCAGTTTAACGACCCAAGTTGACCGACAATGGTATTATAATTGACGTCGGTGACTGTGTTTTTTACACAGTAGGTTGAGACGTACCAGATCTAGATTTATTTCCCAGTTTGTGGAATACTCAGGCTATTAAGGCCGTATTCAATATTCATTGTATACCTAACAGAGGTCCTCTATTGTAAGCATATGAGAAAATAAATAAGAGATTCTACTGTGATTTATTTATCAATTTGAAGATATTTTGTAGAAATATAGATAATCAATTCAAATCTTTTGTTTTGGTATCCGAGGGGATATTACAGTGGTATCAGAGCTTTTGACAGAAAAAGGAGCCCCTAAGAAAGGGACATTACATAGTATGGGTTGAAGGAATAAATGATAATATAATACATTTATTATTTTCATAATAACCTCATTATACTCTCACATTTGTCTATCGATAAAATATAGGAGCTCTAGACAAGTAAGTCATAATATACATCTTGGAACCCTACATAGTCTTCCTTTTCTAGAAGTCTATTTTTTTTCTAAAGAGTTAGTAGGTAATATGAACTAAAAAAGATATAATTTTTTTTAATATAATATCTATGAATTATATAATCCCTTAAAATAACAATATGTCTTGGAAAAATAGGGTAAGTACCCTCTATTTTGTCTCAAATAGAGGGTATTTTCCCTTATGCAAAACTAGCAGGTTCAGAGGAAAGTGTATAAAGGGATGAACCAAGGGTTTTTTTTGACCTTGAAAATATTTTTATGGATTTTTATGTTACCCAATAAAATATAAGAGATAAATCATATAATAATATAACTAAATATGGAGGTATAAAGCACTAAGGTTGCAGTTAGACCTTGTATGTAGAGTTAAGGCCTGAAAGCCAAATGGTAAGCCATTTTTACTTCTAGATATTAGTGAGCCTTATAAATAATTGGAAAAATTTTTAATGGTTAATTAAGAGTTTTTAAATCTATTATATTCAAGGATAACCATCAAAAATCTCATTTTGGGCTTTAGGGTGCAAACAAACCTACTAAACATGACTAGGCCTAGATTCCAAAAGGGGGGTCAACTTAATGTATAGACTTAGATGATAACTCAAATGAATTTGGTAATGTTTATAGGGTATTAACATAGTTTATAAATCTTTTTTAATGAATATAATATTAAGGGGAATCCAATTTTTTCTTAGGACCAACATTAGGCCTGTGCAAATAAAGAAGTAAGCTTGATAGGAGAAGTTTAGATGCTCACATATTTTTGTAAGTTGTGCATGGGGATCTGAGTTAGGGTAAGTTGTTAAATGTATTTAAATATGTTATAGTCTATTTTTTTTGTATATTAAATGTCCCATATTTATGAAATAACCTTAAGAGGGTGAAACATGCCTAAACCCTCCTAAACCTGTGTTAGTGGCCAGTTTGAGGAAATGGAGATGAAAAGATAATCTAATGGCATAGTTTACCCAGGATGATGATTATATCTTTTAGGATACTCTCTCAATATACTCCTCATGTTTTTATACTATATGGAATTATATAGATAGGGTACAAAACATGGTACTTTTGACTATTTTATGTGTTTTGTAGGTTCTAGAAGGAGTTTGAAGATTAAATAAAGTTTGGGGGGAGGATTAGGAATTTTAATAAATTAATATTTTCATTTATTACTCCATAAAAAATCCTAATTTTTTAAACAATATCTCTCATCTTAGCCAGTCAAAACTAGGATAGTGACCAAGCTAGTCAAAAGTGTGAAAACTCCAAGTGAAAGTGATTTTAAGGTGTGCCTAATGCCTCTAAATACATGGAGGTTATTTAAAAGTGTAATAAAATTAATTTTATGTATTTTAATGGGAAAATTAATCCATATTGGAGGTCAATTGTGTAGAGTGCATGAAAGGGGAGTTTTTTAGACTATAGATGGTGATAACTCATTTTGGGAAGGTTCTAGATGACCAAGACTACAACCAATACATGGAGAGGCATGTATAAAATAATTAATATTCATTCCAATCATTATACATATCCATAATAATTTTTGTGATTTTAAAATAGGTCCAAATCATGAAGGTAGTTTTTTGAGCCAAAATGAAAACTTTCATGCCACTTTTCATGAGTTTCATGCCTTGTACGGCCACTTGTCTATTTTAACCTTGAATAGTTCATAAAATATCATATTTTTATGTAAAATTAACTCCTTTAACCATCTTGACAAGTGTCCTTATGACCCTTTGACTTATCTCTTCTCTCTCTCTCTCTCTCTCTCTCTCTCTCTCTCTCTCTCTCTCTCTCTCTCTCTCTCTCTCTCTCTCTCAAGTTCTATAAAAACTAGCCATTTTGGCCTTTATAATTGATGGTCCACCTGAGTATGGAAAATTTCTACTCATTTACATAAAATTCGATCAATAATACTAATAATTTTGGACTCTTACATGAATATTATTAATGTTATTATTTGTAATGTTTGATTTTGTATAAGTGATAACTCTTGTTTCTTTAGCATGATTGTTTCATTCTATCATTTATTTACAGTTATAAAGATTCTTCTTATAGGGCATGTGAAATGTTCTAGGAAGTGTCAAGGTTGATTGGGTTAGTCTATTTTATAAATCCATTCAAGTCCTATTTTTTATTCATCCTATCCTAAACATTCATCCATAACCTCATAATGTAACAATGTGAGAAGATGTAGACTGGAGAAGTGTATGTTTGGTTAGTCTCTTAGTTTCATGTGTAACATGTAGCTAGTTGGAAGTCATCAAATTATTTGGTGTATCACCTCCCTTAGGATAGTTTTCTTTAAATTTTATCTCTCCCTTTCCACCCCCTAAATTTTAGGTGTATTTGTGATCCAAAATGGTATATCATGGGACCTATCCCTACCTAGAGATTCACCTCATCTTTAGGCTACCCACAAGCCTAAAGGTGTTTCAATTGTGATACTTGAATGAGGAGAGTTGAGACATCTATTCAAAGGGTGAAAATCCAAGTGACAACGATTTTTGTCACACCTAGTGGGACTCTTAGTAAAGAGGTTGAAATATTTTTGGTGTTGTTTTTAAATAATCATCCTTTAGAGGCATCTATATAAGCATCAATAGAGACTCTAAATATACATAAGCTGGTCAAGCAACCTAGGTTTCCTTTTGAAGATTTTTTGTAATAATTTTCTTTGTGTTCTTACTCCCAATGAAGTTTCATGGCTAATTTTTATGTTGAATACTATTTTACACAAGTTGGTGAGACATATCCATCTTATGGTACTCCTTATCAACCTTGGTGTGATTCTTACCAATCTTGTCATGATTCTTATTAGCCCTATAACTACCCCATTTATGAAGAGTATCAATCTTATAGACATCCTTATCAATGTCTTACTCATATTCAACCTAGACACATCTCAAGTCAATCCATTTCCACCTTCAAGAAAACACTCTTGGGATATGAGAGGTACATGTTATATCTTGACACACAAAGGGGATATTGTCTAGAGATTCCTAGTCATTTCATTCATAAGGTGAGAGATGCATTAGAGCTAGTCAAGAGAGAGTGGGCACTTATTAAGAGATCCAATTAGTAAAATATCACAAGTGAGATGTTATATGTGAGTGGCTTGGTTACATCCTTAGAAGATAGGCTAAAATTTCATGAGAAATAACATCACCAAACTTATCAGCCTTCATAGCCACTTCCCCAAGATTTCCATCAATCCTACATTGTTCCCACTCATGAGCTAAATAAATTTTATCAAATTCATCCTTTTCTCAATCAATTAGAAGAGAAAGTTGAAAAGAGAAACCTTATTTTTAAAGCTAATCTTGATAGTCATATTGAGTTGGCTAATATTCATATGCAATAGTCCATGTCATCAGTAAAATAATTGGAATCTAAGCCCTCATTTCTCTTTCCTATTACATCCCCACCTCAAGAGAATACTTATAGATATGAGATTCAAAGTTAAAGACAAGGTGAAGAATCCAAGCCTAAAGAGATCCCAAGATTCTTAAAAAAATCATCCACTCCTCAAGTTGCACAACTAACTCAAAAAGAGACTCCTAATCCCAACATTATAATATGGAATGAGGTATCAGAATCATGGGGAAATAAAGAAGTCAAAATCCTATATAAGGAGTGTGAAGTTGAGAGAGATCTTGATCATATGCAAGTCCCTCCCACCCTTCCTCAAGAAGCTTCTAGTATTCCATGTCTATGCCTATGAACTTCAAGAAAGACTTTTCCAAGAAAACCTATCCAAGAAAACTGAAGAGTTAGATTCAAGGATGAAATTGTTGAGTCAAAGTGTGATGGAAGGTTTAGACCCAAAAAAGATCCTATGCCTAAACACACCCCATCTAATCTCCTTAAACAGAGTGATTGATATAAATAAGATGTGAATGAAGTGATTATCAAATATAAGGAATAAAAATAAGACATTTTAGCCCAAGTTCTGCCTCCCCTTCCTCAAGACATTCTAAAAGAATCCCCTACATTCCACTCTCAATATAATTTTGAGTTCTATGTGACACCTCCATCAACTAGTTCATCTTGTCCTCACCTCATCACCCTTTACCTTGATGGACCTATGGTATTGGAACCTAAATATTATTATTTTTTTGATAAAAAACTAGAAATCTTGATTAAGGAAAGCCTATCCCCTTAATAGCCTCATTAGACTAAGTCACATGACTTCAAGATGCCTAGTCTTGGAATCATAAAGAAGGAGATTGAAGATATTGTAGCCCTTGAGAATCAAAGTCCTATTTTAGAGGTTATGATGAAACTTGAGATACATAAAGAGGTTATAAATTTTAAATAAGAGGTTTTCTCTTATGTTGAATAATCAGATTGGGTTGATATGGAATAATGTCTTCCTTTTTCCAAAGAGGAAAAAATAGTCCATGGTTCTTCCATCACTATGATATATATCATTGATGGGAAAGAAAAAGTTCCTAATCAGCCTTGGGATGAATTTTTTGTAGACATTGGATAAGGTTATACTCCTATTCAAGGAGGATATGATCTAGTAAATAATGAAGAAGGTAGCCTTGGCACTCGATTGAGTATGCAAAGGAAAAACAACCTTTCAAATCTATCCTTCCAAGAGGCATATGCATCTCATGATGACATGTTTGAAATAATCAAGATGGGATATCATCCTCTCAACTAGTTGGGAGAAACAAATCATCTCTTAAAGGATGGAATAATCTCTTATTGGCCTCAATATTCTAAGAAACAAGAAACCAATCCTCTTGAATCCATGCCTACAAAGAAGATGCAAGTTTCCCATGAGATGAAGAGTGGATAGTAGTATGAGGTATGTGTATAAGTTTAATAAGAATATATATATATTAAATACCTATTTAAGGATGGCTTACTTGAAATAAAATCAAGAGAAGTGCCAAGGAATAGGTCTGATCTACAAATCATCTAATTCAAGGAGAAACATGCTTGGTATAATGACTCATCTCATGAAGAAAAATATTCAAGACAGTTTCCTTTTGATCCTAGAAAGGAGGTATGCTTAGTTTCTAGATGGGAATAATAGTTTATTTTTTTATTCCCCTAAGTGCCTTGAGCATGTGTGTGTGTGTGTCTTGTTAGTTAGTTTGCTTTATTTTGTGTATGTCCTTTGCTTTATGTGGTTGAGGTAGTCAATTAGTCTTGTCTTAATCAAATATTTTTATCAAGGTCCTCTTTTTATGTCTTATAGTGTAAATGAATCCCTAAGCCCAATGTAATAATAAGGCTACTAGTCTATTTAGTATAGCACACATACTACCCTTATGAGTCACCAATTTGTTGACCAAATTTGACCCTACAAGTCAAATTAGGGCCCCTAGAGGTAAAAAAATGGTATTTATATGTTTTATGGGGTATGAAATTTGGTCATAAGGTGTACCATAGGTCATTTGATGGAACTTAATGTCACATTAGCTTTGGTCATTAGTCATTTTAGTCCTTATATCATTTTGAGTCCTTTTGAGGTAAAAAAAGGGCATTTAATGACTTGTACAGCCTCCTAGAGAAATTTAAAGGTGTAAAAAGGTTATTTCACATGAAATATTTCCTATTATGTCTTAGGTAACTATTTATAACTGAAATTGGTAGGTGATTTAGAAGAAAGAGTAGGTTTCTTGGTAAAAGATAAGAGTTTGGCACTTGTACAACCCATGGGGAAGTGTGCCATGTAGGAGAAGGTCATGTAATGAATATTTATCTCATTTAGATATATATTATCTATTTAAATTATTTTTAAGTTATAAAAAATGCCCAAAACTATTATGTTCCTTTTTCACCCTTCTAAGCACACATATCCAGTCTTAAGATTTGTACTTGGTATAGATAGTTGGAAAAATTCTAGGTCAAATGCCTTTTAGAGGTGAAATTAGAATAATATATATTAATTTTCATTACAATGGTTTTAAAAATGGTGTCCTTTTCTTTATGAACCATCTTCATGAATCTAACTATGTTTTTCTACTTGTTAATATGTGTACCCTATAGGTTTTGCTTCATTTTGGGCAAGTCCATACAAACAAATTTCTAAAATTGACTCCAAAGGATGTGGGATATATTATCATATTGTATCCATGTTTAATATAATGTTTCATTGTGTTTGGATGAGAAAATTATCTCATGTTGCAAGAAGGTTCCACCATGTGTAGTCTCAATTAGTTTTCCTTGTTTGTAGAATGTTTGGTTCTCAAAAGGTCTCATAGGAATGTGATGTGATTTTTCCCATATTTTAGTGCCATATTGATCATAATACCTTCATGTTTAGTCTCATAGCATCATACTTGGATAAAATATGCATTCATGAACACCTCATAGCTAGGCCTTTACCCAATCTCACTTGCAGTCATGTTGATCATGTGTGTATAACATGTTTAGTGTGTTCATGTATCTATATTAGAGGTATAAATAGGTTTATATGTTTTTATAAGTACGAATAAATAGGTTAGATCCTCCAAAGAGTGTAAAAGTTAATTGTGATAGTCAAGTACAACATACACATGATTTGCCATTAGAGTGTGCACCTATTGGTGATCTCATAGAGGTTTTCCAACATTGAAACAAGGTGTAAATATTTCCTCAAGCCTTTGATATCATAATTCATAATTTTATCTCTTTGGAATATCATGGAGTTTGTTATAAGGTCAAAGTTATGATACCATACCCAAACTTAAGATCAATTTTGGAAAATAATTATACACCATGGATATGGAATAAAAATTACTTATTATTTAAATTAGGATAATAGTTCTTCATGTTAATCTTGTTAAGAAATTTTTAACTGATTGACAACTTTATCATAAACAAAATTGTGTTTCTGCAAGGCAATGATTTGGACATGGTGTGTCCATTATCTATGAGTTCATGGATCTACCACTTGATATATTCATTCTCTAGAAATGATATGTTGTATAAAGAGGTTTTAGGTAGAGGTATTTAAGGGATCAAATCAATAGTATTGTTTAATGCATAGTATGCAAGAACTTATTTAGGTGACTGAAAGATATCCTTGTATTCATCTAGTTTATGGTTCAATTATTTCATCTTAATTATTATTGGATAAACCACACTTTGATATGGTGACATAAGGATGTCATTAAACATTTACTTCTTACCATTAAGATTAAGATTCTTACTTGAACTGAAAATATTCTTGAACTTACTGGCACTAATGATTGAAATCTTATCAACTAACTATGATATATGGTATTTTAGATCTAGACAATATATCAAAAAAATTCAAGGATTAACTTGATAGACTACATGTCAATGGAAAATACATGGTTGACCACATGTAAAACATCACACACCTATAATGGTGAGATGTCAAAAAATATTGCATATTTAGAAAGTTTGATTTTGTACACCAAGTGACACTACTAGGTGATCCATTTTTCAAGGCCTACACTAGACCATACACTAGCATATGGTTATGGATGATGTAAAAATGTCAAGTTTAATTTTTAAAAATATTATTTAGGAGAAATTAAATTATTCTAACTTACATTAGAAATGATGAAGTGTATTGTCTCACCATTGATCTACATTTATTAATGAAACAATATTTTTAATTCATATAATTTATTTTTGGGGGAAGTAGAGATATTTTTAGTACCAACCATATCATTGGGTTCATAATATATTATCTAATTAACTTTTTATAGTTCTATATAACTTGTACTCACTTCTTGAGATGTGCAAGTAGAGAGATCATAGTGTGAAACTCTTCATTGGATTGAATATTGAAGTTATGAATTAAGCAACACTTTCCAATCTTGGACTACTTGTTATAATCATTTGAAAATTATTTTTCACTCTTTATTATGATGAATCAATTAATATAAATACAAATATAAGGCATTAAATATAATTATTCAGTTTATAAAATGTCCTCATATGAAAATCAATTGATTGGTTTCAAAAAATGTCCTCATGTATTTACTACCCATTTTTGGTGATGTGATGGTTTTACTTGTTTCTCTTTTTTGGTATATTTTAAATTATGAATTGCATCATTTTTAATAGGCCCATATTTTTTCATAGGTGTTAAATATTTGTGTTTCAAATTTGTCTCCACATCATTTTGATCACTATGTCTTATATTTTATGCTAGCACTCAACTCTCCACTTGTATCTCCTAACATTGTTAAACTCCAACAAAATACCACCATCAAGGTATTGTATGGAGTGATTAAGGATGAGGAAGGATGAGGAGGAATTTATTATAGACTATGAAGGAGTCAATAGGGATGATAAGGGATGGTGAGGGTTAATGAGGGAGTGATTAGGGGGGATGAGGGAGTGATTAAGGATGATGAGTGATGGTGAGGATTAATGAGGGAGTGATTATGGGAGATGAGGGATAAGGAATGAGTGATTAGAGATGATGATTTATGATGAATTAGTTATTAGGGATGATGAGATGATGTACGAGTAACACTACATGATAAAAATAGTGATCTATTTTACAAGTTTTGATTCTTTATAATGTGGTCAAGGTCATAAATTTTTTTTGAGTCTTTCTAAGTTTATAGTTTTGTGTCAATTTTGAATTAGAGTTGTATTGGACTTTCCCAACAAATCTTTCATTTGAATTTTTAAACTTTCATAGAGATTTCAATCTTCTTTCAAGAATTACAACATTGAATTTGGTATGGTTAGAATTTAGTGAGGATTTTAAGATGTTACAACACATATACCTAAACTCAAATTTGAGAAATATGTTAGTAGTTGAGTTAGTTGAGGACACTCTCAACATACAAAAGAAGTTAGAATTTAGTTGATGGTTATTTGGTAATAAGAGTGTTATCCATGTCTTATTTTATATTTAGAGTTATATTAAAGATAGTTTTAGGGGGTATTATTCTAAATTATGAATGTAAATAACCCCAAACAAGTGAATAAAGATAAGTTTTTATTATTTGTAGATAAGAAAGCAAACATACCCTACAACTTCTTGAATATGTGCAAAGATAGTTGACAGTGTGCATGATTGTGAAACATGATTAGTAACAAGTTATTTGTGATATTTGTGTGAGTGTTAAGTTTAAAATAAATTTTATTTTATGGTTATTATAGAATTTATCATTTGAGTTTCACATAATTTGAATGTTGAAATTACAAACTGTGTACCCTATGCTTTTACAAACTGTGCCTTGAAATATAAGAGAAGGCTAGAGTCTTATGGAGGAGGAGATTATATTTGGTGATATTTTGGAATGTATGAGTAATTATTAAATTTAATTAACAATTAATTACTATTATTTAAACATTTTATGTTGTTATTTTGCTAATGACATTATGTGTTAAACAACACAACCCTATCTTCTATGAGTAAAAGTTCTAAGTATACATTTGTGTGAGAAGGTATATGCATGTATTGGAGTGAAAATTAAAATTTATATGTTGGTGAGTTTATTTTAATATTATAATTAAGTTTTATAGTATTTAAAGTAGCTTTCATATATTTGGATGAGTAAAAATAAAATTAACACAGTCCTGCAGTCATCAAAAAACTTAACACAGTCAAATTGGTATCTCATGGAAATTGGAAAATTGAGTGTTATAGATGGAAGGAATTTATTTTTTAAAAGTTTGTAAAATTTTTTAAAAGGAATTTCAAATTTCATGTTGATTTATAACCATTTTTTTAATGAATTAGAATAAATAAACTCTTCTTAGATTACTACAGATCTGTGACTGAGTACATAACCTATTTAGATTTAGTTAAGTCAATCTATTGTAGCTTAAAAAGGGATATATAACACTTGGAAAATGTGAATAGGGTAAAATAATACATAATAAAATACTAAAATTAATTATAAATTCCTTTGAAATATGAAATCTCATTTTGACCCTTCTTAGTTTTGTAAAACCAATATAAACCCTATATCAGGGGTTTTACTTTCAAAGTGAGTTTATAGGAGTTGTGACTATCAATAATTCATGAAATTTGGTGAAAATTTTGAGTTCAACATGCACCCAGATAATATAGTGTTTTTAATTTATTTAAGTATGGATAATTATGTATGGGGGAGGATTGTGTCATAGACAGGGTAGAAGGAAACCTAAAGACCTAATCTAAGAGTAGAAAGAGCTGAAATAAGTTATCAAATAGTTGAACCAAAACCTATAAATTTTTGAAAAAATGGAATATATTATAGGGAATACATAAATTAGGTTTATTTTATGATTTTATTCGATACAATAAGATTCTATGATGGAGTCAAATGTAGTGTATGATATGAGGATTGTGTTGAGAAATTAAGTAGGGTTAAGAAGAAGTTAGAGAAAACTCAAAGGAGTGGAAATAATTTTGTCATATCCCTATTAAATCCTAAGGAAATAGAGACAATATTTGATCCAAATTTTTATAAATATTAAATACTAGTAAGGGGGATAGTCTCAAAGTAAGAGAGATTGAATGTATTGATCAAGGAGAATAGAACAAAGATTTTAGTAAGACCATCCAAATAATGGTGGAGAATAAATTAAATGAATAAAATGCAGATGTGAATTTTAAATGTGTGTAGGTTCCAAAGAGAAATATCAAGTAAGAAAAGATGAAGTGAAAGCTAGGTGGACATCGACAAAGATCTTGGACAAGCAGGGTATGTAATAGGGTTGTGCATCAAGAGAGATGGTGAGGGGAAATGAGGGAGTGATTATAAATTATGAGGAATGGTGAGGGATAATAAGGTAGTGATTAAAGATGATGATGGATGAGGATGGAGTGATAAGGGATGGTAAAGGCTAATGAGGGAGTTATTAGGGATGATGAGGGAGTGATTAAATATGATGAGGGATGGTGAGGGTAAATTATGGAGTGATGAGGGATGAGGAGGGATAATTAGTGAGTTATTAGGGATGAAGAGGTATAGTTGGGGATAATGAGAGACTAATCAAGGATCATGAGGGAGTGATTAAAGATGACTAGGGATAGTTAAGGTCAATGAAGGAGTGATTAAGGATAATGAATAATGATGAGAGAGTGATTAGGGGTGATGAGGCATGAGTAATAATCTATCAAGAATAAGGTAAGGATGATGAACAAGTGAAATTAACACAAATTGGTTTTTTGATGTGTGTAGGTCATCAATGTGTCCAATACTACCCTAATCACACCACTTTGCATCAATTTCAAAGTGAGTTGTTTAAAAAATTAAAATTTGACAAACCTAAGACTCTTAAAAATTCCAAGAATAAATTTGAAAGGAAAAAACCTAAAAATTACTATATGTTTACCAAAAATTGATATCAATTACAAAATTTATGTCCTAAAATCCTTAGGTTTAATACTTAGATGCTAAAAATGCCTAAGTACTGATGTAATTAGATTTTGAAAAACTATTTTCCACATCATAAGGTGTGAAACTATGAAATCAAATATATTAGATGATGAGTGACCCTAATTTATTATAGTTTATAAAAAAATTTAAATCATATTCTTATACTTAACATTTAGGGTAGTAAATATAATCTTATGGACAAAGTTGGCTTCACGTGTAACTTCCAAATGCTCATGCAGTTAGTTTTGGACCTATAACAAAGTATAGCATATGCATTTTATAATAAACTATATAACACATACACATTATACAACACATATACATTATTTAAATTTACAATAACATGTATGTTTTATTGTTTTCTCAATAACATGTACGCATTATTATTTACTCAATAACACGTACACATTATGGCTTGATAATTGTTGAGCCATAATTTCAATAATGTGATAATTTTAATTAAATAATGTGATCATGTTATTTAATAACATGATCATGTTACCTGAAATGTCCATGAAATTGTCCCAAAACTTTGTGCACATACCCCATTATCCTAGTCATAGTTCACTCTTCCTTCAACTCAACCTTTAATTCAAAATTCAACTCAACCACCAAATTTGAAAATCCTATTTAGTAATTATATATTTTAACCTTATATTATTGTAATATGTCATAGGGGAGAGATAAATCAGCTTGTTGATGTTGTTGAAAAATTCAAAGGTCCTCATGCATGCTTTGATGGTGGTAAATCTTGAAGAGATCTTGATAATCTTCAATTAACTCCTTGTGAATAAATTGTTGTATATCATTTAAATTGTCCATATATTTAGTGAGTAAATTTAGTTATATTAATTTAATATTATATTATGACTTCAGCTATCATGATTTTATCTTGAAGTTTGACTTAAGCTATCTTTCTTATATCTTGTATGCATGTTTCTCTCGCTTAACCTCCTCAATTTACTCCAAGATAGCATAATAGGAGATAGATTTCATGTAATATATTTAAGGATAATACTAAATGAAAATATGAATGATTTAATTTATCATTTTCTTAACTAAACTCCTCCATTCTTGCATTTTTCATCTCCACCTTTCTAGGGCTAATTAAAGGCTTCTTGATTCATCTTGAAGTTTGACTTGAATTTTTATAAAATTAGATTAAAGGAGGTGTATTAGAAGAGATAGATTTCATTATTTTTTATTTAAATATTATTCCAAATTTAATTCCATTTTTAAAAAAAAAAGAAAAAAAAAAAAAAAAAAAAAACTTAAACTCTTTTTGATCTCCAAACGGCAAAGAGAACATGTGTTTGACTTGGCAAGGTTGTTGAAAGCACAATACATTGATTGAGATTATGAGTTTTCTTCTTGATAAAAGGTAGAATATAATGAGATAGATATTATTTTTATGTTGTTTAAAAATCATTCATTAAATATCCTTTCTTAAATTTTATTTGATGATGATAATCACATATCTCCATACTAGTTCTTCTTGGATATGCTTATCTTCTCCAACTTGACAACCTTCTTAAATGCACCATGAGAACCTAGAACTTGATGAATTTGAATTATTTGAGTAAATAATGAGTATAAATAGTATTATAAAATCATAACCATGGTTTTATATATATTCAAAAAAATGTTTATCTTTAAACTCCACATGCAACTTAAAAAATGCTCTCTTGTGCTCTCTTGGCCTCAAAAAACTTTGAATTAGATTTAGGGTATACAATGAGTTATATAAATTTAAAAAAAATAATAACATGATAATTTTATATGTATAAATGTTTTATAATTTTAAAATTTCTTAAATATTTAAAAATCTTCATGAAATTCTCAAAAATAATTCACAAAAAAGTGTTTGCTTGTTACCTGTAGTGTAACCTAGAGATATTTTTATTTTATATGAGCATATTTAATAAAAATTTTTATCATTTTATAAGTATTTATTTATAATTTTAAATCCTATAAAATAATTTTATTCCCTTGGAATGATCTAAAACACTCATTTCTAACTCCATTTATGAGAAATTTATTCAAAAACCTTGATTTCCTTCATGGTATAGACTTTTGATTTATAATACTTGTAAAAACATTAAAATAATTGTAAAAATTAAAATAAATAAAAACATACCTTTATTTAAAATTTCAAGATATTTTATTGAATAAAACTCAAAATATGTACTTTTTAATTCTTCCTAGCTTGCACAATCTCATTTCTAAATGCCTATAAGTCTAAGTTTTGACATTTTATTGAGTTTTATGAGGTATACATACATAATTTTTTTAATTTAAATATAATATATCATAAAATAATTTAAACCCTTGGATAAATTAAAATAATCACTTAAACTTCTCAAAAAAATGTTTTTTTAACTATCCCTCTTACATGTTTGAAACCCTACAACCTATACTAGTACCTTTATCCATTATTTTCATGAAAATTTTGATTAATTAAAGTTTAGGAAGGTTATTTATTACCAATAATATCTAAAAAAACTTTTTATTTGTAAAAAATGACTCCAAAATGTAATCACATCTCTAAAAATTGAGCTATTGGGGTTTTAGAAGGGTTTTAGATCACCTTTCATTCTTAACAATTGTTCATAAATTTAAAAACCTATAACATAAAAATAATATATAGAATATTTATGGGATAGGGTATAATATATTACCCTAATACCATTATAATCTAATCTTATTCTCCTTCATGAACCATGCATTTAAAAATTACCTTTACTAGCTTGCTAAAGGAATAAAATAAACTTATATCAAAATTTGGACTTATGAGAAGTTAATGAGCATGGTTTAGGCTTGATTAATTATGTATGATGTTTTAAATATATTATAAATCTTAAATCCATGAATGGAGTTTTCTTTAAAAAATTTACATAAGCAACCTTAACTGATGGTGGCACAATTTGTCAACATCCTTGGTGACCATGTTGGGATGTTTACTTGATAAACACTAAAGAATAGTAACTTTATCCATAAATATATGGAATAATAAAAATAATCAAAAAATATTAAATTGAAAATTCCATCAACAAATAGCAAAACTTATGCATAAGTACCTAGGTAATTGAAAACTAGAACAACTACCAACTAAAAAATGTGTAAGATAGTAATTAGAGAAAAGTGGAAACTAATACTACTATGTACATTGAAGAACCTATTTTCAAAACCAATGATTTATATTAATCAAATTTACTATTATTTGGAGCTCATCACCATCCATCTTGGCTAGTCATAAGGTTTTGTGAGTCTTGCATCTTGAGATCATGTAAGGACCACTCAAACATGAGTCAAACTTTATTTATCTTCCTAGTTTTTCTCTATCCCCATCCCATTTTAGAACAAATTCGCCTTCATTTAAGTTCCTTGAATATGATATTCTATCAAATGTTTTTTTTTAATTATGTTTGATACATATTCATAGCTAATATGGATTGATTTATAATTTCCTCTAACTCCATAAGTTTATCATATCTCATGTCCATAGGCTCACTCTCCAATAAATCTAAATGATGCATTCGATCCAAAGTAGGGAGATCAAGTGAGATTGGAAATTTAGCTTATCTCTCATACATTAAATTTTAGGTTTAATTGGTAGTTAACCTATTTAAGGTGATCCTATCAATGTACAAATCTGACTTTAACTTTAAATTCCATGTCCTTTGATTTTCTTCAATGGTTCTCCTAATGATCTTCAACAATTTTTTATTAGTAGACTCAGCAAGATCATTACCTATTGGATAATAATTGGAAGAAGTTATGAGATAAAAACCATTTTATATAACCCATTGTTTGATTGTATCCCATATAAATACCATAACATTATCTAAAATTATAGTAGAAAGGATACCAAACCATGTGAGAAAACCTTCATATAAATCCAAGACACTAGATTCATGTGCTTCTTTCAAAGCCACTACTTCTATCCATCTATTAAAGTGATATATGATTGTAAGAATACACTTTTATCCCAAGATATAATGTGTATTGATGAGACAAATGAATTATAAACCCCATTGTATAAAGGGTTGATCTACTAAAATAGGTTGAAGAGGTAAGGCAAAAATCTTATCCTTTTCTATAAACAATGCACACTTCTTGCACTTCCTTACCCAAGCATGGGAATAATTAAATATTTTTGGCTAATAATATTCACACCTCATGATTTTGAAGTATATTTTCTTGATGAAAACTATCCTCCACCTTTTCCATCATAAAATTATTCAAGTAATCTTTCAACTTGACTTGGCTCTATGATTCTCAAGAACATGCCATTAACATCCCTTTTGAACAATACACCATAGACAAACAAAAAAGGAATATATTTTAGAAAAAATTACATTATATTTGAACCACTTAAGTTTTGAGGATACATATCACTTTGAAGGTACCTTATCATATCTTGAAACTAGCTTTCTAAATGTGTATGATTGGTTACAATATATTCATCATTAAAGACCAAAAATACCTCTTTAATTTCTTGCAAGTATTGAGAAAAGTATTCACACAACCCTTTTTCTCTAATTTAATTTATTACCTTTATCTCCACATCATATTCCATGACCCTTGTTAGCTATTCTGTTCTCTTTTCACTTATGTCCTTTCTCAACAAGAACTCTTTAATGCTAGGATGAGTAAACATGACATGGATCTTGTTGTTAGATATTAGGTGTCTAAACAATTTGAGACATTTGATTATGAAAATCACATGCTTCTTAACAAATGTGTACATTTTTTTCATACTCTTGTAGGCCTTGACTAAAAAATACTATTGGCTACTCTAAACATTGTTGATTTTGTTATGTCAATATTCTTGAAATTTTATAAACATTAGCATATGCATACAACAAAAAAATCCTTAGAAATATTAGGATTAATGAGAGTGAGATCACTAGAAATGGATTTATTTATTTCTTAAAAAAATTTCATGCCTTCTTTGGTCCAAGTAAAATTATGATTTTTCTTGAGCATAGCTATAAGAGGCCTTGACAAACTTATAAAATCAGATATATACCTTATTATAAAGTTAATCTTGCCAAGGAAACTTTTAAATTCTTCCTTATGTTTAGGAAAGGACAAAGCAAGAATATAATCTATTTTTTATGTATTAATACTCAAACCATGCTTATAAACATGACCAAGGAGTTTTCCTTCATGCACTAAATACACACATTTTTTGGGGTTAAGTGACAACCCATATTGCCTACATCTCTCAAATAACTTTCTAAGATGAAGCATGTGATCACTTGACATATTTGAAAAAAAATTATCATCTAAGTACACAATAACAAACCTATTGATCAAACCTTGAAAGGCCATATCCATGGCTCTTTGAAAATTTGATCTTGCATTAGACAACCCACATGGCATTTTTTAGTATGAAAAGGTGCCCCACTTGGTGGTGAAGGATATTTTGAATTAATCTTCTTCCTTCACAACTATTTGGTTATACCAACTATAAACATATAGCAATGAAAACCCTTTTGAACCAACCACCAACTGAAGCATTTATTTCATTAATGGAAAGGGATAATGATCCTTGAGTGAGGCCTTTTTCAAGTCACATAAGTCCACATAAAATCTTATTTTTCCATTATTATTCCTCATAGGAAAAAGGTTAGCCACCCAATTGGAATGATTGATGGTAAATATGATAGCTAATTCAATCAACTTATGAATCTCTATTCTCATCAAAGGTTCTAAATTTGGGTTGATTAGCCTTTATATTTTCTTCACCAGTTTTGTATCTTATTCTAATTCAATGGTGTGATGATCCAATATAGGATAAAAAAACTTTTAAATTAGTATAATCCCATAAAAACACATCAATAAAATCTCTACATAAATCAATAAAATATTCCTTTTGAGCTTGAGAGCACTATGTTTGAGAGCTTTCTCATTAACTATGTCAATGCATGCATAATGTTATTATTTGGTAGACAAAGAAGCTTTATCCCTTATTACCTCATCATCCATATTGAAAATATTATAAAGTATGACAAGGCCCTTATGTGAATTGTTAAAATTGAACTAAATTATTTGATCACTATAATGCTACAAAAATTTTGACTAATTTTTAGAAGAGAATTCAGCCTCTTCTTGTAGGAAATGAGCAACTTGATCATCATCTTTATAGACTTTAAAATTCACATTATTATCATGAATAGCGGGTCTTACCATAATATTTATGTATGGCTGAGTTTTATCATTATTTACATCAAATGGAATGTCAAATTTATCTCCAATTGCATCCAACCTATCTACATGTTTATTGCTCACTCTAGGCACTGCCTATATGTCAAATGCATCAAAATACTCTATAAGGTCTCATAACCTACATTTATATGATTTTAATAATTTATTTTTACCAAATTAATTATTTTATGTAACATAAGTTAAATATCTCCAAATGCATGTAAGAGGTTATGTGATGTCCCTTACGTAGGGGCTTCTTTTCCTAAGCAAAAGCTCTGATACCACTGTGATGTCCCTTACTTAGGGGCTCTTTTATCTGCACAAAAGCTCTAATACCACTGTGATATCCCCTTCAAATAGAGAATATAGAAACACAAAAACACTGAACCAAGAATACGACTTTGCAAGATAAGTAAATAAATCACAGTAAATCTCTTATCTGCTAATCAAATATCTTATCACTTGTTCAAAGAATTGCAATTACAGCCTTCTCTCATACAAATAAAGAATATTAACATCCAATCTTAAAACCCTGATCTTGCACAAATCTAGAAACAAATATGAATCTGGAAGTCTCGGCCTGCTGTGTCAAACACACAGTCACCGGCGTCGGTCGATATACTACCGACGTCGGTCTCTGTAGGTCCTTATCTACTGACGTCGGTCCTCAGACGGCCGATGTCGGTCACTGGGGATCTCTGTCTGCCGAAGTCGGTATCTGCGTGGACCTGTACGAACCTGTACAGACTTCGTACAGCTGCCAATTTAGCACAACCTATCTGTTTGATCCCTGATCTGGAAATCTATGGTATCTAATACAACAGATCTCTCTCTGTGTGATTTATTGAAACAAAACATAAACTAAATCAAGAAATACCTGAAAAGCTCTGTGATAAACTTCTGGGTGAAGTTATCTCTCAAATACCTGTAATACTATGATAACTTCTGGGTGAAGCTATCTCTCAAACTTGAAACCTCTGTGATAACTTTTGGATGAAGCTATCTCTCAATTTGGCAATAGATCAGCTGATATTTCACAGCCTCTGAATCGCACACAATGAAGAGTTGACGTTCTCCACTGCAAATGGAATCCTGGAGCCCTTAGCTCAGTCTTCACAAAAGAAATTCTTCATAATCAATAATCAATAATCAATGGCTTAATTCCAACTCTCTCCCATGAGAAACTCTTATACCCTTCCAAAGGTGTGCTTGCTAAAATTAGATTTCCTCAACTTAGAACTTGGGGTTCTAAAATTAAAATTCCTCAAATTAGAACTTGGGCTTCTTAAATTAGAATTTGGGTCTTAAAATTAGACCAATTAATTAATAATTAATAATTAATTAATATCTAATTTAAAATTAGACCAAATAATAAATATTTGATTAAATCAATCAAATATTAATATCTCCCTTAATACATGTCAGATCCTCGAATCGTCTGAAGCTGGTGAACCAGGGAGTGATTCTACACATGATCATGCCATACCAGGGATGGTTTGCTGAGTGCCAAATATCCCTAAATAATAGGAGCTCAGGCAAACATGTCTCGAACAAGCCCGAATGAAAACCAAATGTAGAAATTATGTGAATCAAAGTCAAGCCAAGCTCCATTATGACCCTCTATCCATCTTATCAGCCTATGAAGGTCACATAATAGGCTAATCATCAAGTCTATCAATGTCCACAAAAAAGGGGACATGACAATCCGCCCCTCCAAAAATTGCTTGTCCCCAAGCAATCTAGGAACAATGAACCACTCGATCCACCTGGATCCCAAATGTAGTTATGCTCTGCACTACTGTAAATCAATGCAAGTTCTTGTAATATCCTTTGTAGTATAACCAAGAGGAATCCACAATCAAACTGGTGAATGCAACTCAACCAATCTCTTAAATCACAACTGCCCTGGATGTGTCGATACTGCAGTCTATGTAACTTACTTCTACCAATTCCATCTATAGAAGATGGTGCCAAGCCATCCCAAAATGGATGGTAAGAAACTAGATGCGATCCACACCTGCATGAAATCAAATCATCTAACTCTGGGTCAAGAGAAAAATAATGAGCATACCCCACCTCAAAATCCTTGTGAGGTAGCATAGTGGATAGGATCCCTATAATCTCACCACCCAATCTGCTAATAACACTAGTACCTCGGATGAGAACACCTTCTGACACCTTATGTGAGTCCAAATGAACACCTGCACTATCCAGAAAATAATCCATGAATGATTCAGTATAGTAAAAATTATATGTGGAAGCATCAACATACTCCCCCGCACACCACAACTGATCCCTCTGTAAAGGTGGCACAACCAACTGTACCACACTATCATCTGTGTGATAATAATCAATCTGGAAACTTGACTCCACTAGTATCTCAAACTCATCAGAATCAGGTACTCCCAATTCCTGAACATGTGTGTTAGCCCCCACAATGGGTTCCTCAGCTACAACTATAGGAACATACTCACAATCAACACTCAATGTACTAACCTCACTATACAACTGAACTGGCTCTGGGGCTGGTGAAGACTGCAAATGATCTAACTCCATGGTCATCTCTTATGACTAAAACTGTGACCCCTGTAGATCTCGTTGTAAGTCATCATAAGAAGAACCAGCTGTAACTCCTTTTTGTCTCCTTATGTTTTGAAGATGTTGTCTCGCATTGGCAGCCACTAATCTAGCCTCCTTGGCCTTTTGTGACCACATATCACATAAATTTTGGGTCCTTTCCATATCCATCCAAGTTTGATGTTCTTGATGTGAAGATGAAGGAGCAATATGATCATGCAAAGAATCCATACTCTTATTATCCATATCATTAGCATGCTCTATGTTAGTCTCCAATGTAGAAGTCTCAAGTGGAACTTCTTGCAAAGCTGATATAGACAACTCATTCCCCATGGGTGCCCTCATATCCTCTCGAGTCAAATCAACATGTCTAACAACTGGTGTAGAGCTGCCCTCAACCCCTGTAGAGACCTCTTATTTCTCCTTCGTTTTGTTTTGTGATGTGGACCTTTTACAAATGGATGTCATATACCGTACTAATTTGTCTTCAAATGTAGGATCTAAAAGAATTTCATTCATCCTCCTCTGGGTTTCAACCAACTGGTTCAAACCTTGTTTCAACTTCTTCATATCCTTGTCTCACTGCTTCTGAGTACCTAAAGACATCATGGATACTTCACTGATTCAACCTACCCAAACTACCCAACAGGATGGCAAGACATTGGCTCTGATACCACTGTGATGTCCCTTATGTAGGGGCTTCTTTTCCTAAGCAAAAGCTCTGATACCACTGTGATGTCCCTTACTTAGGGGCTCTTTTATCTGCACAAAAGCTCTGATACCATGGTGATATCCCCTTCAAACAGAGAATATAGAAACACAAAAACACTGAACCAAGAATATGACTTTGCAAGATAAGTAAATAAATCACAGTAAATCTCTTATCTGCTAATCAAATATCTTATCACTTTCTCAAATAATTACAGTTATAGCCTTCTCTCATACAAATAAAGAATATTAACATCCAGTCTTAAAACCTTGATCTTGCACAAATCTGGAAACAAATATGAATCTGGAAGTCTCAGCCTCCTGTGTCAAACACACAGTCACCGGCGTCGGTTGATATATTACCGACGTCAGTCTCTGTAGGTCCTTATTTGCCAACGTCGGTCCTCAAATGGCCGATGTCGGTCACTGGGGATCTCTGTCTGCCGAAGTCGGTATCTGCGTGGACCTGTACGGACCTGTACAGACTTTGTACGGCCGCCAATTTAGCACAACCTATCTGTTTGATCCCTGATCTGGAAATCTATGGTATCTAATATAGCAGATCTCTCTCTGTGTGATTTATTGAAACAAAACATAAACTAAATCAAGAAATACCTGGAAAGCTCTGTGATAAACTTCTCTGTGAAGTTATCTCTCAAATACCTATAATACTATGATAACTTCTGTGTGAAGCTATCTCTCAAACATGAAACCTCTGTGATAACTTCTAGATGAAGCTATCTCTCAATTTGGCAATAGATCAGCTGATATTTCACAGCCTCTGAATCGCACACAATGAAGAGTTGACGTTCTCCACTACAAATGGAATCCTGGAGCCCTTGGCTCAGTCTTCAAAGAAGAAATTCTTCATAATCAATAATCAATAATCAATGGCTTAATTCCAACTCTCTCCCATGAGAAACTCTTATACCCTTCCAAAGGTGTGCTTGCTAAAATTAGATTTCCTCAACTTAGAACTTGGGGTTCTAAAATTAAAATTCCTCAAATTAGAACTTGGGCTTCTTAAATTAGAATTTGGGTCTTAAAATTAGACCAATTAATTAATAATTAATAATTAATTAATATCTAATTTAAAATTAGACCAAATAATTAATTAATTAATATCTAATTTAAAATTAGACCAAATAATTAATATTTGATTAAATCAATCAAATATTAATATCTCCCTTAATACATGTTAGATCCTCGAATCGTCTGAATCTGGTGAACCAGGGAGTGATTCCGCACATGATCATGCCATACTAGGGATAGTCTACTGAGTGCCAAATATCCCTAAATAATAGGAGCTCAGGCAAACATGTTCGAACAAGCTCGAATGAAAACCAAATGTAGAAATTCTGTGAATCAAAGTCAAGCCAAGCTCCATTATGACCCTCTATCCATCTTATCATCCTATGAAGGTCGCATAATAGGCTAATCATCAAGTCTGTCAATGTCCACGAAAAAGGGGACATGACAGGTTAGCTCCTATCTTTCTAGCCCATTGCAAGCCATGAACTAAGGACTCGTATTCTTCTATATTATTAGAGCATCTAAACTAAAATTTTATATAAGAATAGTAACTTTGTTTAGAGAGTGAAATGATCATAATATCATCGCTTGTATCATGTTTATTCTATGATCCATCAAAATAGAATTGTCATAAACCATCATTTAGCTATCCTTCTTTGTATAGAGATGGAATTTATTCACCATCCTCATGCAGAGAATAAACTCCAAGTCTTTCTTCCTTTATCATATCTTTGGGATCATGGTCATAAATATTATTATCCCATTAATAAATAAATAAATCATATATGACATCAAAGATGAGTTTGGTTCAGCCTCACTAGTTTTCTCTACTTCATTTCAGATGACACAATTAGTATTAACAATATTAGGCATGTAAAGTTCTACATGAAAATGAGAAATATGATCTAAATTAATTGTAAATTTTGTTCCACACCTTGTTATAAACATGATTTATGTCCAATAAAATGAAATATACCCACCTATCTTTGAAGTGAAGTCACGTGATAAGCACATATAAAAGTATAAAGGAATATCCACCACCACCACATCTTAATAAATGGTCACATTTGGGCACGTATGAAGTGTTAATTTAAAATTATTGATTATACCCACTATCTTGGTTAAAAATCCATAAATTTTAAAAACATCCTTAATTTTTGGCATAGACCAAACCAATCTTATCTACAATCTATTTTGGCATTACTATGCTACTTGCTCCATTATCAACCATGAATTTATGAACTTGTATGTTGTCAATAATCAAGGAAAGATAGAAATGAGGTGTCTTACTAGGTTTTGCATCATCTTTTGTGGCCTTTAATACTTTATATACATGATGTAATCTTTTATTCTCTTTTTGATCTAAATTTACTAGAACCACACTTTCCTTTTCTATTGGTTTTATAAATAAGCTAAGTCTTGAAAGATCTTAGAGAAGGGTATCTTTTTTTCATAGGATGGATAATGAATCCCATATGGTCATGCTAATGTTAACATTATTCATATAATCTACTATGTTGAAAGAAGGGACTCCAATATTTGTTTATAAATTTAGATCAATAGGACACTCTTATACTTGAGGCACTTGATGAACCTTGCTTACTTCAACATGCTAATTTTTATTAGCTAAAGGGGTAACAATCTAATCATTAGTACCTTTATAAACTATATTAGGAACATATGAATCATGGATTACCTCTTGGATTTGATTTATAGCCTTCTCTTAGCTGTAACAAATTTGTTTGATTTTTTAAGGTCACCAATCTGATTTATTACCACATGATCATCAACTTGCCAATTAAATAAGGTTGATTTTACTTGTACTTTTCCATGATTCACTTCCCCTTGTTGCATCTAGCTTCATTATGTCGGCCTTCTTGAAGAAAGGCTTACTATTGTGTCATTTGAGGAATTTACATATTCTTTACTACTAAATATTTATTTTTCACATCATTAGTATTAGAAGGCTACCAACTTAAATATTGCATCAAATTATTTTTTACTAGTACAAGGGCCATGGTTGTAGAAGGAACATTGGTATTAATTGCAGAATATGGTTTCACTGGTGTAATGACTCCTTGATCTTGGTATGTAGTCCTATTATCTCTAAATTATTAGTATGGAGGTTTTTGATCTCTATATGGATGATATGTGGGATAATTAAGTTTTTTATATGGCCTATTTGCTTAGTATTTTTGCCTCTTCAGCTAAACTATCTCATTACCAAAAGATTTCAACATACCTTTTAGTTCACCAAGATCACTACATTGACTATGAGGAGATTCAAATTTAATTTTATGGGCTTAAATTAGGGATATTGATGGATATTTATGAGGTATAATAGACAATAATTATATAAAAATTGGATTTGAAGGCCTAGCTACAAGCTTGCCAATTTGAATTAGACTATTTTTAGCTCTAATGGTAACCTCATAGGCATCTAAGAGTGTCCTACCACCCATGGACTAAAATATCATAATTCAATGCTCATAATAAGTATAAAAAAACATATTAAAGAGATGGCCTTATCATATGAGGTATTATGTACCATGTTTTTTTAAATATAATATTAAAATAAGTCATACATTCATGTGGTGCTCTATTGATAATAGTGATCTTCACAACAAGGGATAAATGGTCTAATTTAGTTTCAAATTTTCTATAGAATACTACACCTAAATCATCTCATGAGGTAATGGAGTTTAAATGAAGGTTATAATATTATTTTAATGCCTTTCCATTAAATGATACAACAAGAAAATGGATGGAAAAATTCTCTTGGGTAACATGGTGGAATGACCACAAGTTGGCCACATCTTTGATATGTTCTATGAGTGTACTTTAATCTTCACCTATAAAATATGGTAGGTTTTTTAGGGTTTAGGCTAGACTATCATCATATTGGGCCAAATTAAGAGGGATTACATCATTGAAAGGAATAAATACATGATTATTAAAGAAATCCGTATTGATAATGGGATTTGAAATTGAAGTGGTTTCTACAATAGGCTGATTTGGTGACCAGAATAATCTTATAGGATATGAACTTATTCTTTAAAACCTTATTCTTTTATTTGAATCATTAGATAATTAATTAAACTCAATTAGTATACCTATACTTTCATACCTTATAGTGACCTTAGGCATGAAATTGAGACTTCTTTGCTACTGTAAATGTCTTTTTTTAGCTCCAATCTATGTCCCATTGGGGTGCTAAAAATTGTTATCACTCAGAAGTGCACCCTTACAAGAATGTGTGCCTTTTATCACTATTATTGACATAATAAAGACTATCCAAGGTGTGGGTGTCATTATATTGGAGAGAATATCCATATGAATGGTTGGATCCCTTTGGTACACTCGCCTAATTCTTTCTAAACTCTCTAATTTAGTGATTTATTGACTAGGAAAAGGGTAAAAAGAACAATACCCAAGGTAAAAATGAATATAGAAAATATAAATTTGGGCTGATGCACTAATGTTAGATTCAATTATTCCTATGCTTAATAAAATTCTAAATATAAATAACTTACACACTTTCACTTCATATTCATATAATGGATCTTACATCAGTGTTTCATATAAAGGTCTTGACAAATACTTGCACTAGCATGAAAGGAATGAACATTTGTTAAATCCACTTCCAAATTAGGTATAAAACAGACTTAGACACTTTATATAACCTAAAATAATTATAATTTATGGCATAAATGTGAAAATTTTAGATATAAACATAGAAAAGATAATCATTTACTCAGTTACATCAATGAACATAAGACACACACTCATGAACAACCTAAAAATGGAGGAAAAATCAGCTTCTTATTACTTCAAATGTGTAGTACAAATTTTCACAGGTTTTATATATATCCAAAGCATAATATGATAATATTATCTCAAAAATGAGTATACATATATAAAAAATAAAGGAAGGAGAGAGGTGACAAAGCATCCCTAAACTAAGGATGAGTCATCATCCTAGTCATAGTTCACTCTTCCTTCAACTCAACCTTCGACTAAACCACCAAATGTAAAATCCTATGTAGTATCTCTTTAGTTTAACCTTATTTTCTTGGAATATTATATGAGAGAGAGAGAGAGAGAGAGAGAGAGAGAGAGAGAGAGAGAGAGAGAGAGAGAGAGAGAGAGAGAGAGAGAGAGAGAGAGAGAGAGAGAGAGAGAGAGAGAGAGAGAGAGAGAGAGAGAGAGAGAGAGAGAGAGAGAGAGAAAATCTTGTTGATGTTGTTGAAAAAGTAAAAGGTTTTCATGAATGCTTTGATGGTCTTTAATATTGAATAAATCTTCATTATCTTCAATTAGCTGCTTGTGAATAACTTGTCCAATCTAATTGAGACTTTATATCTCTCTAGTGAGTGACTTCAGTTATATTAATTTCATCTTGAAGTTTGAATTCAACTATATTTCTTGAATATTGAAGTTTGACTTTAGCTATCTTGTTTGTATATTGCATGCATGTTTCTCTATCTCAAACTTATCAAATTACTCTAAGGTGGTGTAGTAGGATAGATATTTCATATTTTTTGTTTAGGAAGTATCTTCCATGAAAATATGGTTGATTTAATTGATAAGGTGCTTAACTTAACTCATTCATTTTGACTTGAGTTTTTATAAAATTAGCTCAAACTAGGAATACTATGAGAGAGATTACATGATAATGTTATTTAACTCTTCTTAAAAATTTAAATCTATTTTTAAAAATAAACACTTAAATTCTTCTTGATCTCCAAATGGCAAAGAGAACATGTGTTTGACTTGGCAAGGTTATTAAAAGCGCAATGCATTGATTGAGCTTATGCATTTTATTATTAATCAAAGGTGACATATAAGGAGAGAGATATGATGTTTATGTTTTTTAAAACTAATTATCGAAATATCCTTTCTTAAATTATATTTGATGATGACAATCACAACTCTCTATACTGGCTCTTCTAGGATAAGCCTGTATTCTCCAACTTGACAAGCTTCTTGAATGCACCACAAGAACCTAGAATTTAATGAATTTAAAGTATTTGAACATATAAGTATAAATATTATTGGAAAAAATAAACCATGGTGTCACAAACATTCAAATAAATTTTCATCTCTAATCTCCCCATATAAATTTAAAAAATGCTCTCTTGTACTCTCTAAGCCATAAAAAAGCTTGATTTAGATTTGGAGGTATAAAATGAGTTATAGAACTTAATAGAGACTCCTCCTATGATAATTTTATATGTATAAATTTTTAATACCTTTAAAGTTTTAAAAATATTGAAAAATCTTCACCAAAATATGAAATAAAAATTTACAAAAAAGTGTTTGCTTATTGCCTATGGGAAAACTTAGAGATCTTTTTCTTTGATATGAGCCTATTTTGAATTTATTTTCATTTTATAAAAAATTTATTAAGAAATATAAATTAATTAAAAATACTATAAAATAATTTTATTCCCTTTTAATTATCTTAAGCACTTATTTTTAACACCATTTATGAGCAAATTGGTTAAAACCTCTGATTTCCTTCATCGTGTAGACCTATGTTTTTCCATTTTCTCTCTCCTTAGGTATATTATGGAAATTAAACCACATATAAAAATTATATATATTAAAAAAAACATCTATGTAAAATTTAAATATTTTTCATTTAGTAAAACTCAAAATATGCACTTTTTAGTGCTTTCTAGCTTGCATAATCTCATTTTTTAATGCATGTAGGTCTAAGTTTTAGTGTTTTATTGAGTTTTATGAGGAATAAATACCTAATTATTTTTTAATTATGAAATTTAATATCTAATATAATCATTTCAACCATTTTATACATTCAAAAAATCACTTAAACTTTTCAAAAATGCCTTTTTTAACTGTCTCTCTTGCATGCTTGAAACCCTACAACATGTAATTCTACCTTTCTAAATTATTTTAATAAAAAATTTATTTGATGAAGTTTATAAATTTTATTTATTCCCCATAATATCTCACACAACTTTTAATTTTCAAAAAATAATTCAAAAATGTAATCACGTCTCCTAAGACCAAGCTATTAGGGTTTTAAAAGGGTTTTAGATCACCTTTCCTTCTTAACGATTGTTCATAACATTAGGTCCATGTCACCTAAAAAAAATTAATGGAATATTTACGGAATAAATAACCCTATCTTTACCTAATTACATTTTAACCAAATATTCTTTTCCTTCATGAATCAAGCATTTAAAAATTTCCCTTACTAACTTGCAACTAGTTTGCTATAGGAATAAAAGAAAATTATATCAAAATTTGGACTTGTGAGTAGTTCCTAAGCATGGTTTAGGATTGAGGATGATTTGAGGATGTTTTATATATATTTTTAAATCTTCACTCCATAAATGAAGTCTTCTTGAAAACTTTCCCATAAGCAACCTTGACCAACGGTGGAAAAATTTATTAGCATTCACCAAAAATATAACCATCAACCACATAAACATATATATGAGGAAATAAGGTTGTAATTGAAAAATGTTAAATTATAGGTATACTAATCAGTTATAGCCACTTAATATATAGTATTATCTAAAAATTATGTCTACATATAACCATATAGAGTCCTTTCTCTCTCAATATCAAAATCCCTAGGTTGAAATGCTCTTTATTTCAAGTTATTGGTCTAATGGAACATCTCAACATAAAAGGCCTCAGTGGGTAATTTTGATGAATTTAATATTATCACATTGCATAATCATATTAGAACTTCTCATGGGCCTCATGATGATAAATAAGACATCCAATGACTCTGATATAATGTAACATAAAGACACACCTTGGCCATCTTAGGTTTAGCTATTAGGGTCTGCATATAATAGTTTTATCCTATATGATATTAGGTCATTTATTTAAAATATTAATTTCATGTAGTCCCACTCAAGTTCCATGTTTGTAAATACATTTTAATACATAGTGTTGTGTTTTAGTTCATGAAGATTGGGGTACAATAGGAACTTAGATAACCACAATATCCACATACATTCATACCTAAAAGTATTTCCTGGAAACCAAACCTGAAAAAGATGTGTTATAATTTAAAATGATATAATTAATGATAAATATGGTTCAACATACATCCATCATAGGTGTATATTATATCATTATCTTCTCTATCTTTTATGATACAATTAGACAAGAACACACGTTACAAAACACTAGTGTTGGGTATGAAAAATGAATAAATAAATATTCACAAAACCCTATGTAAGTGGGAGAGGTGTCCTAGTAAATATATCCTCAATCAAAAACATATTACCCATATCTCTCTCCTATTCCAAAACATTACCCATACAGAATATCTTCATATATCAACTCTATGATACTAGAATAA
>JARHVA010000940.1:2472500-2485000 GCA_037957365.1 Torreya grandis
GGGTAATTAATATTCATTATTTTCATTTATCAATTATATGTAATATTCGGTTTAGACCCTTATTTAATACATTCCATTCATGCAACACATAATTACATGGAGGTCTAATTCTAAGTGTGTATTATATGTAGTTATAACATTGATTTGGTAGTTTCCTCAAATCCATTTTGTTTTGTTTTAGAGTGTGTAATCTAGGTTGAAAAAATTTTAGTCATACAACACAATATTACATACACATTTGTGAAGTTAAGGTACATTAATAATTAGGAAAGCATAAGACATGGATACCAAACTAAAAATACTATAAAACCCTATAGAGATAGACCCAAAAACGTAATGATGAGATTAATGTCATAGAGATGGGATCATCACACTAATATTATTGAATTTGAGCATGTAAAATATATTCCCTTATAGATAAAATAATGTCTTAGCTCAAAGAACAAGTCCTAATAATTAGGATTATGCCAAACATAGTTAACATAGTTTGAGAATAGTTTCAGATTCACATAATAGTCAAGGTTTCTAAACCTCTTTGAAAATTCATCATTTTAATTTATATTATTATTGTAACACTTAAGATTATTTCTATTATTATCCATTTTAAATAAACCCACAATTTTTTATTTTAATTATGTATGTTTATTTCTATGTAATATGTAATGTGTATTCTTATTTTGACTAAAACCCAAAATTAGGGTAAACATACAAGAGGAATGGATATCTTGATGTGAAGTTACAAAAATATAATTTGAGAGAAGCATAATAAATGATCTAAACTCTACAAGGTTAAGTCTATATTACACTAGAGATGATAGAGAAATATAAGTAACACATACACACAATTCCTCATATGATGGAATATGGGATATTAAAAAACCTATTTTATTACTAAAAATAGAATGGTGGTTTTTTTTAAATAATTTTAGATTCATAAAATATGAAGAATTAAAAAGTGTTGATTCATGAAGGACTAAAATGAGTATGCATGAAAATAAATGCACTTTATGACCAATAATTGATCATTGATGCTAATATTAGTGATTGGAGATGAATTTTATTTTTATTTATATATGATTATAAGTGAACATATCTAATACACATTCTTATAATCACATGGGAAATATATCTCTTCATCCTTCAATAAATATGTTGTTTATGGCAAGCAGATAAACTCAAGAACTATTGGGATTTTACACAATGTATAATTGGACATAATAGGATTATAATTCTCAATGGTATTTTAGGTAATATAAATGAATTAGTAAAAAAATAATGAGCTATTTGGGATACCATGGTGATATACCAACTAGGATGATATGTGTTTTAACAAATTCTACATATGTTTTTAAAATAGGTAAAATAGGGTTATTGTTCCTCTAAATAATAATCATGGAGTAGTATACATTGAGGATTTTTAATCATGTGAGGAAGAGATAAATACTTTAAATTTTGTTACATAAAGTAAGTATATGGTGAGCATACAAAAGGAGAAACCCTTGAGTTAGACTAGTAAGGAATATGTGTCAATTACTTCTAACCAAGCATGCACATGATGGGTGTGAGCTAATTTTGAAGTAACAAACATAAAATGCATAAATGTTAATGGGAATAGTTCATATTCTATGGAAATCATAGTGATAAAAAAAATAAGATAAATAATGAGAGAAGTGACAAAAAGTGGTTTTATGATGGGTCCCATACATACCAAAACAACCAACTAAAGAACCTTGTGTGGTATAAGAATAAGTCCAAAAGGTTATTGAGATAAAATTTGGTGAGTAAAAAAGGGAAGAGTTAGGAATGATACACAAAATTATAGGGTGATATCTCAAGCATCATATCTAGAATTCAAGGTATCATGGAAAACGAATTAAATAATAAAATAATTTGACAAAAGGTATGACACACAAATGTAGAAGGTACTAATGAAAAAATAATGAAATGGATATAATGTATACTAAGGACATATGGTCCAAAAAGGAAGTTCACAAGTAAGATTATCTAGTGAACTCATATTTCACATGAAAAGGAAAACATATGAATGAGACTAACAAATTACTTGTAAAAATTAACCTTGTCAACACACAAGATAAAAATACATAAAGATAATACCCTTGAGAAATATTCTAGATAAATCCAATTGGTAATAGTCTCCAAATTTTCTTAAAGTGATGCATGGGTAGGATCCATAAATAAGGAAGTTATCTTTCTAAGAGAAAAATTTAACCGACAAATATTTATTAATTTTTAGTTATATTTTATTAACAAGTTCTTTTTTTGTTAATAAGTGTAGATGATCCCATAAAATCTAATATGGAAAGTTGAGTAAGGAATATTTTAGATATTATTCTATTATAAATATAAGTAAATTAGGGAGGGACTATTAGCCATGTGTTTAATCATGGGGTTAAAATCCCATTTTATATAAGGATGTACATAACATATAATAAAATGATTAAGTGGAATAGGAATCTTATATATCCAATTATTATAAGGTCAAAAATATCATATGGTATGATTAAAATAAAGATAATTTGAGTGAAAAAAAACATTGTACAAGATAGATTTAAATAAGTTGAGTGAAAAATGAAAGTTTGTTTAGTAAATTATGATAGTCAAAAGTGCCAAATGATTTCGACTCAAGAAGGATAAAGAGTGTTAAAATTTATCATGTTAAGGATGATGGATTTGGTTGATGAAATAGTTCCTAAGGATATATGAAGCACAAGGTACATTACATTAGAACCAATGATATCTAGAAAACATGATGTGCAGGGTATGAAGAAAAGTGTAGAGACATAAATTCAATATTAGGCACCTGATAACCTAATTTCTGATATGGATTTGACATACATGAATTATTCATACATGTAATACTCTTGTGCACACTTTATTATATAAATTTATACTTCTATTGTCTTAACCAACCTAATCTGATATCATACATATTTAAGATATCTTTAGTCTATACTAGAACACTCTATAATCCTAAGTAGATTGCCACTATATTCCATATCTCATTGATTTACCCTATATATACAATGTTAAAAAAATTATAACATTTATAGTTACCTTAGGTTTATTCCTTCATGAGTTGCACCCAATATATCCTAATGGTTACTTTTCATATTCAAACATATTCTTGGGTTAGTCTCGGACAATTTCCTATGATATTTATGGGAGGAAATATCAAATAATCAACTATAAATACAAATTAATCCTAAGGTCTTAATATGGGAATAACTTGGTCATTAATTTTCATATACTCTAATAAATCTATTTGCACATATTTGAGACATTTTCCAAAAGCATTCACATCTAAAACCCTCTCAAAGTAGCATCCATAGAGCCAATTATTAGTAATAAATTAAAGTCATAGTTTCATATTTTAATGTGTTTAAAGACAAATAATTAAATTATAGTGGATCATGATTTAACATATACACACCTAGGTGGGAAAATTAGATGTAGTTTGATCCCTCTTTAGAGTATTAGAACATATGAAATACTCAATAAATCAATAGGGAATGGTTGGGGCTATCCAACAAATATTTTTAACCCATTTTTATAAGTTTATCTTGTGTCAAAAGTGAGGGTAGGGTTTCAAGTCAAAGTGAAAAAAAATTAGCATATGTGCATAGGACCAAAGTCAAGAAAGCATTAAAAAATCATCTAGAAAGGCAAGTGCTATGATCTGTGGAGAAACATACTAGTACAATCAACTTGGATAGTGTCAATAGATAGTGGATAGTACCAAATTTTGTATGGGTCTAATTTTTTCCCACAATGTATAAATAGGTTTTGATAGCTTGTTTCCTAATTTACATAATTATAGATATATTAAAGATTCATTTTTATGACTATGACATAGGTAATGAGTAGTAAAAATCATAAAATTATCTAAATTTATTTTATCTCATATTTTTTTGGTCATTTATATATTTAGTAAGTGAAATCAATCTATCTTTAACATTCAATTTTATTTGGTTTAAATCCTATCTTGTTTAATTTGAATTTCAATAGTTTTATGTTATTTATATCACCTAAAATCTAAGAATAAATAAAACATTCTAGTGAATTTGATCTTTGTTTTTACTATGAAAAAACCTAAGTATTTATCCTTTAAGGTTTCATCAGTCCTTTTTAATGCTTTATATTTCTCTTGCATTAGTTTTTAGGATCTAATTTATACTTTCTTATTAATAGGAAATAATATATGCATTTTTTCCTTAGCCTTTTTGATATTTCAATATTATATTATATGCCACTTAATAAGGTTATATCCCTTATAATTGTAAGGTGAAGTGTTGGATTAAGTGGTATTGTGATTGATCATTATTAGATTCCTTTGATTTAATCACATATTTGTGTGCAATATAAAATGTATATAATTGATAAAATATAAGTTGTTTATTATTTTGATGCAAATGTCTATAAAGTACATAGATGTATAGGATCATGTTTTAGATAATGATATGTCTGAATTTAAAAATGCTTAGGAATATTATAATTAACATATTAATAAATATCAATGAAGACTATATCCCGATAAGCTTAATGGTGTAGGTTATACATAAGTAGTAACACTTTCTTGTTTTCAAAATCAAAATAGTATGGAATAAAATGATTTGGATTAGATATTGAATATTATTATAGAGGCTAAGGATTAAAACAATGCTAAGATAACCATAACTAAGGAAAAACATCATGAATTATTTAATGATATTGATTTAACTTTTAGAGGCACATATTTTGTAATAGGTTTTTATAACACTACTCTTAATACTAATATTAATATGATTACACTCATGGATGAACATGTGAATCCCACCCCTAAAATGGGGGTTACACAAGTCCATCCTTCGATTGCTATCAATATTATTTTTCAACAAACATTTTTACCTTATAGGATTTAAAATCATATGAAATCATCTATTATTAATCAACATTCTATACAAATTTCTCAAACCCTTATACAAAATATTCTCAATCCTAAATCTAAGGTTTTCCAATTAGAAAATTTGGCTTATATAGTGGGACTTTCAACTAATTCTCAAGAAATATTAAAAAAATCCTTGGCCCCATATATCTTCCACCTATCCTTTACCAATAGGATTTTTTACACTTAAGTTTACATCAATGATGGTAAAGGTAACCTAGAGTAGCATCTTTGAGCATTCCATGTAACATGTTTAGAATATACATGTAATTTTAGGTACCCATTTTGATACAAGAATACATATTTCTAGTCTTATTTTATGTATATTACTTTCTATAGATAATTAGACATCTAGTGGCATGATCTCTCATGGAGCTCTTAAGTTACATATTATTTCACTTGATTTACCTACCCCTTAAGCATATGTGCTATGTTTTTTTTTAATCTTCATTTAGTGTATGCTAAATAACCATACCCATTTTGCCTATTTTTGGTATGTTTTTATCCCTTGGACACTTGCATTAAACATAGACATTAGAATTAACATGGTGTCCATTCTTAGTACAACTATCTAGACTTGTATTTTCATCTTTTTCCATATCTTTCACTTTATGAATATTTTCTTATCCCTCTTTGGCCATCCTATGGTCATATTTTCATGTGTAACTAGGTTCTAAATAAAAGTTAGAGGGTTCCTATATATGAAATGATATGGTATAATTAATACCCCTATGATATAATTTGATAAATAAACTCTCTAATAAGAAAGCAATATTCATTTCAAGCTATCAAATTACACTATAGTATTGAATCAAATATCTAAAGCATTCAAAAGGTCAATTATACTATTGCATCACTTGGTTACTATGAGAAAGAGCATATAGTTGCATTATTACCATTACACACACATGCATAGGAGGGAGAACTATATGAAATTCTAAGGCCCTCTTAAGAGTATCTGCTATGTAGGTATCAATTAGAAATAACATGGTTGCTAGGACTAGCTTGGTTACTAACCCCATTTTACCAATTTGTAATAGGTTCAATTAAAAAGATCTAGGGTTTTATATTATTTATATTTGTTACACAAGTGAACATAAGCTAAGACAAATAATAATTACATAGGGGCATTGTAGGTCTGGTCAAAATTCGAAGTCACTCCTATGTATATCTCTCACTGGATACTTACATCGATTATAGACATAAGCATCTATGTTACTATCCCATTTTGACATAACTATCTTAAGGTTAAAAATAGTTAAAAACATAATGAATGAATTATACATCTCTAATACAACCCTATGATGATTCCTAATCACTGCCATAATCCATAATAGAATAATAAATAAGATACACTCTTTTTATCCCTTAGTTGCATAATACTTTTATTTTTTGCACATGCTTAAATGAGATATATTCTCAAAATATTATATTACATAATTAAAATTTGAATATTAGTTGATTAACATTCAAACAAATTTATTTCTTGAGTTTTCTCTTATGAATCCAAAATCATTAAAACTTTTGGTGAACACATCCTATGTTTATTGAACTAAAACCCTAGTTTGCATATTAGGGTTTTCACTTTATTTGAAAGTTGATTTTAGATTTATGTATTTTATTACTAGATATGATTTATACCTCACTTATTTTGGAATAAATTATGAATGCTAAATCATATATTTATTTTGTCCCTACTTATTATGTGCTTCATAGTTATTTTCACCCTTATAGTCTTTATAGAATTATTAGAAAAAGCACTATCTAGTAATAAAATACATAAATCTAAAATCAACTTTCAAATAATTCATAAATCATAGAAAACTAACTATAATAGTACTTCCTAGTTTTATTTCACCTGATCTCTCAACATCCACCTATTGTGACCTCATTATAGAAATAAATACTCTATTCATAACTTGACACATGTCAACAAATCCACCCTAGTATTTCATAATGATCTTAAATGCTTACATTACCTTACATGTGGAAAAAATAATTTAATAAAGTGACTACTACCTACATGATTGTAGCTCCTTACCAGGCCTAAGAATATAAGAAACACCACCAATAGGTATTTAGGAATATTCACACACATTTTCATAACTTTTACATGCTTTGTGACAACTCCACCAATATTTATTAGACCTTGTACTACACTAGATCAATCAAATGATTATATTGATTTATCATACTCAATCGTTTATACTCAGAACAAAATAGTGAACACCTGCTAACAACTCAAAGGATCTTTCAAGAACAAAGTGATTTGATAAAACTTGTAAATGAATCAAACACCACTATCTTTCTTGATATATTATGTCTTTTATTCTTTTACATAACATGTGCAAACTTTGAAAGGATTGATAATACACACAAAGTTGTATATACCTACAACTTTATTGAACAACATCAAATTGCATATCTTACATTATATTCATATAAATAACTATGAAAACATAATAATACACAATAATCACAATAATTATTCCTCAAATCAACATTATTCATTGATATACTTTCATCTATACAATGTGGACTTACACATAGTCCTTCATCCTTATTATGGCAAACTCTTCACCATTTTAATTTTACCCTATCTACCCTATTCTCTCCTCTCTTTTTTTCACTAATTTAAACACACCCACACCCATATATTAATAAAAATACTTTCTACATACTTTTATAACAATTCCTAACCATTTCTTTCTCTAATAAACCTATATATTCCCTTTCTCCCACATAGGGTGGTGGACACCCTAGCTATGACCTCACACATTTACTTGACATATTAACTCATAACCACCTTAGTTACCTTTCATGAGAAATTAAAGGTCTATTACAACATTACTCATCATTACATATCATCACCAATCACTCACACTTTTCTAGACTGTCTAAAACATTTTGAAAATATGAAAATCCCTTTTGGTAGGAAAATTGATTTTACATTCTAATTCAAGTTTCACTCACAAACATGAATTTTCATCTATATCACACCTCTCCTAGGATTCTCAAACACATCCTAAACCAACCTTGATCATTCCTAAGATGCCCCTGCATCATAATCCTAAGGGGAGAAAATAAATTGACACCCATATTCTTCTCAAGATTAGAACTAGAGAAGAGACCTTGGATTGGTCACTAAATAATGAAAAGAGTGTAGAGTGGATAGAGTATGTTGGTGAAAAATTAGAAATAGAGATGATAAAAGATACATTGGATAAGGAATGTTAACTACTAATTAATTCAATGAATATTGAAGAGGATTATGAAAAAAAATCAAGAAGAAAAAATATAGTTACAAGAAGTAGTATGAGAAGTAGCAGGAGAAAGAGAAAAAGATATCATGGATGAGAAAGCAAAGGCATAGGTGTGAAATCAAGGAACATACACACATTTAAATGAATAAGAATATGGGTGTCCTACTATTATTCTCTTTTTCTAGCTTATCTCCATCCCTATTTTAATTTGTCTTCAACTTTGTACTTTCCTTGTTGTCTTATATATCATTGACCATATATTCAATCCAATTAATATTAATCACTAAAACTACTCCTTTGACTATGAAATCAATCAACTCATCACTTTGCATCTCACCTTCATGGACTGGAAAATCAATCATCTTCTTCTTAACCTAGTCATCACTTTTCCCAAACACTTCATGTGCTTATTGCTTATTCATTACTCTAATGAGCTCCTAAAACAAACCTTTTTTGTCTTTATACAAAATATCATATTTATCTTCAAAATACTCATCAAAAATTACATTCACTTCATTGCCTACTATTCCTTTACCTTCTTGTTTTAGTTTTTCTATTTTTATGTGGCATGTTATTTCTTATTTATCACCTATTGTTCGATTCTCACCTCTCCACTCCTATTCATCAATTATTTCACCCTCTTCAAGGTATAAAATTACCTCATATTCATGTTTATCTCCATTAATCAACTTATTCTTCCATATGGACTATTGTCCAATTAATTTCTTTATCCCAATCATGCTCTTCTCTTTCCATTTCTTGACCTAAAATCAACCATGACAAATCAATGTTAGACTAGATTTTTTGAGACCAAATTGTGTCTCTCTGCTCTTCCATGACAAGTTGTGTTTCCATCTTCTTCAACTATCTCTCCATATGTTTCATTACTTGTTGGTTTTCCCTCTCTTGTATCCTTTATCTAAAGCAACAGTTTACTCCTTTTTTATTTTCATTCCACATCTAAAACTATATACACTCCACATCTACACTAATTCACTCTCCATCTTTTCCAATGCATCCGTCATTTCTTTCATCTCTATCTCCATCATTCTATCATTATGGCACTTAGATTTATCCCTATTTCTCATTCTCAATTCTACCTCACTCTTCATTTTCATCTTTAGTACCTAACTTGGGTATATACTCTTTCTCTTTATGTTGACCTCAATTGGACCACTTTATTTTGGTTCACCCTTAGAACCCCTCTCACTCTCTATCTCAGACCTCACTAGGGCCTTTCCGCACTCTTGTCCTTCACACTAGGATTGTCTTCACTTTCCTAATCTCTATTTATGAGTTTCTCTCTTTTGATCTTGTCAATAACTCTCTTATTTTAGGGCTTGCCACCACACTATTTACTTTTTTTATTTCCTCACCTATTACATACCATCATCAATGCATCCAAACCAATAAATTAACCACAAATTAACTCATACCTTTCTTTATCTACTTTATTAACTATGTCTTTCAATAAGATTACTTGAAAATTGCCTCCTTGATTACTTGAAAATTCTTGATCAACATGCAACATGCACTATGAACAAGGTAATCATCAATTTTATACATGTATTTACCTATTCTTAGATAATCTAGATGGATTTGATACCAAATGATGCATAGCACTAGTCCAATCAATATCTTTTTTGATCAATATCTTATAACTCATTACTCTCTTTAAACTAAGATTAGGCCTAGTTAGTCAATCTAATGACCCAAAAAATGCAATAATATTACTTATAATGGCTCTTTTGACCATCAAGACCTATAATCACCCACATTCAACTCAACATTCCCATTTCATAATTCATCTTTTACTATTTCTCTCATAACTTTCCCTTCTTATTCTTAGGCCTACTAACCCTATTTTTGGGTAAGTGTCCTTGTTGGGAGTAGTTTACAATCTCTCTCAAGAAACCAAATACATTTTAAAGGATCCTTTTTAGCCATGCATCTCATATATCTCCATCTTGACACAAGTCCCTAAGGCTTCACCTACTGAATTCACAACACTTGTTCTCAATTAGCCCTCCTAAGATAGAAAGCTTCTTGGTTTGGGTAAACTATAGACCTTTGATACAAACCCAAAATGTTTTTTGATATTGGATCAACTCTTTCTTACCCTTATTATTTAGATAAATTTTATTTTCCTTCATTACCCTCTCTCCTTTAGGCCTTCCTTAAACCTAGTACTAGGACATAGTCCTAATATCCATAATTGCCCATACCAAATAACCATAATTCTTTTTTTATCTCTAATAACACATCAAAAAAAGTTAGATTACAAATTTTTAGAATTTTCCTATGGTTCAATCTCCTAGAATATGTAAAACCCTAAATTAGGGTTTACCCTTATTTACATATGCTCGAGAGGTTATAATATTAGATTAATTTAATTATATATGACTTAACTAGTTAAAGAGACCTTTATGAGGTTTTTACATACCCGTTACACCTTCTCCAAAACCTCTCCTTTGACTTAGACCTTTAATATACCTAAAAATGCTTGAAAGGACTCTAGCAAACTAACTATAATAATCCTTCTTAGTTCTATTTTACCTGAGATATCAACATTCACCTATTGGGCATTCATTCTTGTAAAAAGGACTCTATTCATGACTTTTCACACTTTGACACATCCACCCTAGTCTTTAATAATGATCTCAAATTCTTACATTACCTTTCCTATAGTAAAAATCATTTAATAAAGTGATTGCTACTTACATGACTGTAGCTCCTTACAAGACCTAAGAAATGAGATGCTCCTTCAGTACTTTAGACCTATAAATAGGTTGTCCTTATGACTAATATTGAAATAGAAAAGAATAAGTAAGCTCTGCTCACTTGAATACTTGATTGAGTGATTTTGTTAAGTTGTCTTATTAGTTGCTAGATTTTTTCTAAGGAATGAGGATTGGTCATGCATATATAATATTTTTTTGAAAAATATTTCACATTAAATCACTTTGGCCGACCATAAGGACATGTTATAATTTTAAATTTGATGACTTTAAAACACTAGACACTTAGTTTAGCACAAGACACTTGCTTTGACATAGGCGTCTAGATGGGATGTAAGTATCCAAGAAGTTAGAAAATAAGTACAGATCCAAAACTTACAAATGATGATAATAAGGTATTTAGGCATATTCACACACATTTTCATAATTTTTATATGCTTTGATACAACTCGACCATCAGTTCTTATACCTTATACTACCCTAGATCAATTAAATGATGATAATGATTTATCATACTCAATATTTTGTACTCATAACAAAATAGTGAACACTTTTTAACAACTCAAAGGATCTCTCAACAAGACATTGATTTGATAAAACTTGTAAATGACTCAAAAACCACTATATTTCTTAACATATTATGTCCTCTATTATTATACAAAACATGTCCAAACCTTGAAAGGACTATTTAAACACATAAATTTGTATATACTTGTAACTTTATTGAACAACATCAGATTGCATAACTTGCATTATAGTCATATAAATAACTATGAAACCATAATAATACATAGTAATCACTATAATTATTATTCAAATCAACATTCTTCATTTATATCCTTTCATGTATACAATATAGACTTACACATAGTCCTTCATACTTATTATGGTAAACTCCTCACCATTTCAATTTCACCCCATCTAACCTATTATTTCCTCTCTTTTTCACACTACTTATAACACACCCACACTCATATATTACTCAAAATACTTTCTACATACTTGTATAACAAATCCTAACCATTTCTTTCTCCAAGAAACCTCCACATTCCTTTTACCCACATAGGGTGGGTGACACCCTAGCTACCACCTCACACCTTCACTTGACATATTAACTCATAACCACCTTAATGACATTTCATGAGACCTTAAAAGTATATTATAACATTATTCATCATTACATATCATCACCACCTAAAACAATTTGAAAATTTGAAGATCCCTTTTGGTAGGAAAAGTGATTTTGCATTCTAATTCAAATTTCACTCACAAACATGAATTTTCATCCATATCACACCTCTTTTAGGACTCTTAGACACATCCTAGACTAACCTTGATAATTCTTAATATTCCCTTACATCATTATGATATGTTCATAAACCTATATAGGCAATAGAGTCACCACTCTAATATCACCACCGTGACTCTCTAATGTAAACCTATAGATATTCCTTTATAAGTGGGATATTATAGTAAGAATCCATGAGCACCTAGTCCTATCCATATCAATATGGTACATTATCTAATACATCTAATAAGAAATACCCACAAATCCAC